>CM060954.1:32847260-32902260 GCA_030765055.1 Mantis religiosa
TGGATAGAGTCAACATGAAAAATTCAATGCCATGGCCGGAATTTGAACCACGGATCTACCGATTTCCGGCCAGTCGCTCTTACCCATTGAGCTACTATGGCCAACGTACTGTCCTGACATTAAATTCTCCATTTGACTCGTATATTTTCCCGGTAGACCACTAGGGGCTCTCGCATCCGAGATACACCGTTTGTGGTGACTTACTATTGTAAGTATTTGAGTCCCATGATTCATTGTTTAACTCTCATTATTTTAACTTATCGAAATACCTTAGCCTGTATACGGGTAGTGTGAAGAAATGAACAATTTCCATCAACTAACGTAAAATGATACTTTGAATTAATACTTTGTTCAGTTTTTGTTGGGATATATTGTAAAATGGACTAGCCGTTCCATTCCTCACTTCGTGGAGTACACTCTGTCGAGAATTCTAGCAGGATAACGTGGTTAACCGCTGTTTCGCGTTCCTGCTTTAAGGTTTATTTTTCAAACGTATAATATGAAAGCCAAATCCTTCTAATTTCTTCACAGAGTACCTTTGGATATCCAATTTGTCTTTCCACGTAAAGCCATGAAGGTTTGTTGTTGCAATTAAGATTACATTTTTTTTTTCATTCTAAACGATCTTACCACTCCGTTCTTTCGCAAAACTAATAAACAAAACCTCCAATTACGTTGCTGCATTCCTCGCATATTTTGTTACAGTATCTTCTCTGTAATTTCGAGTTACGAGAAGAGGGAAAGATAAAACTTACCTTGGCTTTTTATTGTTTGATAATAAAGAAAATTAAATTCAGCTTCTCAATTTCTTCTTTGAGGACTAGCTGCTTTGTGAACCAAAATATGTTACACTAATTAAGTCCATTTTATAGCTACATACCAAAGTAATAAAATTGATGGAAATATTCATGGCATGTGGGCCATAGTAGCTCAGTTGGTTAGAGCAACCGCATGAAGGGCGGGAGACCCGTGGTTCAAATCCCGGCTGTGGCATTGAATTTTTCAGTCTGTCTCTACTAATTCAAGTAATAAAATTTATTAGTCATAAAATCTATAAGATATTGTGTTATTATTATTTCAGCCCATTGGTGAACTCAAATGTGTCTAACAATGGGAAGGCATGTTAACATAAATTAATAAGAAAAGATTCATACTTTGGCATAAACAGCAAATATGCATTGAGCTTGACACTAAAACTTTCAAGACTACTACTTTGCGTAGAAAATGTTATTCGCTTTTATTTTTTACCAAAGTTACTGATTTGCATTAAGTACTGTAGACTTTGCAAACAACCTGACTAAAAAAATGCACATCGTATAACTTTGGTGAGTAAACCAAGAAAATATTTTTATTCCTAATCCATATTTTATGTTTTTTGTATAACTGGAGAACCATTATGACGGAAACTATAGACCTAAATGAGTATATAAGATATGCACACTTTTTATAGCATTAGGCACTCTGGATACATACTTTTTTTAAATTCCTATACAGTGTGATTTATATACACCTGAACCACTTTAATATGCCATAACCTTTTAACTAATAATGGGACACACGTGCAACTTTGGGAAAATATAATACACAATTGGGAGATTACATTACATAATTTATATTTCAGAGAAAATGTTGGAAGTGTCCTCCACCAGCATCTATACATGTTTGTACTCGTCTCCCAATATTCTCTGAAGTTTTACGGAGAGTATCTTCGCCAATGTTACTTATTTCGGTTCCAATGGATTCCTTAAGAATATTAATTGCCCGTGGCCTGTTCTAGTACTTTATTTTTAGATACCCCCACAAGAAAAAATTCGGTGAGGTTAGGTCAGGGTATCTGGGGGGCCACAGATCATTTGAGATAATTCGATTATCAAAGAATCTGTAGAATACATTGTGTACAAGAATAGGCCACGGACAATTTATGTTCCCAAGAAATCCATTCGAACTGAAATAAGTAACAGTGGCGAGGATACTCTCCGTACAACTTCAGAGAATATGGTGAGACGAGTGCAAACATGTATAGATGCTGGTGGGGGACACTTCCAACATTTTTTCTGAGATGTAAATGTATTATATTCTCCGAAAGTTGCATGTGTTTTCCATTATTGGTTCAAAGGTCAAAGGCCTATTGAAGTGGTTCAATTGTACCTAATAGTGGTCCGAACTATGAAACCCGGGCCTTAAAGTACTTACAGCATAGAAATTCGCCATGTGTTTATGAGAACTCCTAGTGGTTTACCAGAAAAAAAGTCCCAGTCAGTGGGAGAATTTAATGTCATGTTGGCACGTTGGCGATAGAAGCTCAATGGTGAGGGCGGCTGGAAGGAGACCAGACGATCCATGGTTCAAATCCCAGCTATGGCATTGAATTTCTCACTGTGGCTCTATCCCCCGTAGGGGAGGGGATCCGTCCCCTTCAGCTGACAAAGTGCGGGCACTGCGGACCCTTAACACTCGTGGTACCTCTGACGTTACTAGTGGAACCTCGGGCCGAACATCTGAGCCCCTCCTTCGGGAGTTGTTCGGATTGGGATGGACTCGAGGGGGCAGTGTGTTCCCGATACCCGTGGGGATCGGGTACGTCTTCGGACGGGGTTGAGGGAAGCCATTAAGTCTCCCGGGTACTAGCCTGCAAAGCTAGTAGAAGGTGTGCTAGATCACCAGGCGGCTCCACCGAGGTTTTCGGTAGTCTTCACCTTTGGTGTTGGCGCGCGTAAGTGGCGTATCCACTTCCATCCCGTCTTGAGTCCACAGGACCAGATGGGGGGGGGGGCTTGTTAGGTATCAAGGTCTTGCCCTAAGGAAAGCCCCACGGAGGACGCCGAGCGCCCTTTGGGACAGCTCGGATAACTCCCTGGTTGAAAGAGACCCGGGTCTTGTTCCTACGTGTTCAAGACTAATGGGAGTAGAACCTCTGGACTCAACTGACTCAACTGTGGCTCTACCCTTTCAATATATTTATGATTAATTTTTATTTTTATTTTAGTGCTTATTTGTTTCATTTTTCGTGTCTATATGCTTACTTATTTGATAGCAGTAGATTAATTATGTGAAGCGTTTTCATTTATTTTCATAAATGTTTGGGTCGTAGTGGTATTGACATCGGCAGAATAAATCATTTATGCAACAAATGCAACCTTGTATCAGGATTGGAGTTTCTGAGGTTATGTAATTACAAAAGTGTAAATATATAGGTGGAAACTAAGCTATAACTCTTTGTATTATAAAAATAAAAACGTGGTAACGTCGTGAAAACAAAAGTTTTATACGAAGCCAGGCTAACCACTATTGCAATATTATTCCCATTGTAGAGTTGGCAAGTATAGCGATATATACTGGAAAGGAATGCATTATCTCTACATTTTACACTTCCTTGAAGTATATTAGATTACGGTGAGGTTTGGTTATTGGGTTGAACAGTACGTGCAGCCAAGCCTCGTGGTATCAACTTATTAGTTTCTCCGCGTGGAATTCCAAACTGTGGCCATTATTAAAACTTAGTCAGGATAGCCAGTGATTTGCTGAGCCGCTCGCCAGGCGGTGCGGCTGACGGTGGTATTTTCCCGTTAAATATCGAGGAGCAAAAATTAAATGCTCATTGACTTTAGCGTTTTGTTTGCTCGGGAAGTAGAGCTTAGCGAAGCTGGTTCTAGGTAATGGCACTTCGCATAGTAATCCCCGATATACGCACGCTGATTGTGCGGTAATTATTCGCCCGAGGAGATAGTTCAATACCCAATGACGACGCTACCTTACGCAAAAATGAACCTTCGACACCGGTTTCGACTCTCTTGCTCATAATTCAAGCTTTATCTTATGTTCAAATATTTGACAAGCTTTTCAGAGTTATTGCACGAGTAAATTATATCACTCTCTGCTTTTATAACTTGATTTCTCTGACTAATTGCAGGTGCCTCAACTTATTGATGAATTTAATCTTTGCTACGGGACATATAAACTTCCACAACACAAATTGATACCACAAGATCAATAATTTATAAAAAAATAACACGCAGAAAAATAATTGCAATAAATAACCTTATATATACACAAGTCGAACATAAATTATAATTTTGCCAGAGAAATGAAGCTTTTAGCAGAACAATTATACAAGCACTGTTCAATAAAGAATGATCGTAATTTTTTACGGTCATAATTTTACCTTATTATATTCTGTTAGCTTAATGTGAAACGAACACGCCGTAGTAGTTTCACTGTTGGTACTTCTGGTTCCTGCCTGTGAGAACCAGGTAAGTTCAAACATGTTCAGTATCGCTGCAATGAAGGTAACACACGAAGAACAATATGCGGCTTTGAAATTCTGCTTTCGTCTCAACAAATCTTCAGATGAGGCCCATACAATCTTATAGGAGGCCTATGGAGAGTCTGTACTTCCCTACAGCACAGCTCGAAGGCGGTTTAAAATGTTTAAAGAGGGGAGACAATCAATTTCAAATTATCGTGGATCCGGTGCTCCTGTTACTGCTCTTACAGAAGAAAACATCAACACTGCTGCTGCCATTGTGAGTGAGAATTACCTTAAGATCACTTTCTAAAATACCTAGCATTTCACTGCGTGCCACCTACACGTTGGTGAGAGAAACAATACACATCAGACGTGTTTGGGCGCGATGGGTTCCAAGACTGTTGATTCCCGAACAAAAGGACATTCGCATTAAAGTTGATGTTAGAGGAAAATCCGGAGTTTCTTCTTCTTCTTTTTCTTCTTCACTCCAAGGGCTAGGCAATGCTGCCTGTTCCGGCTTAAAACATGTCTGACCATCGTTTTCGTGGTCTTCCCGGATGTCTCTTTCCTCTAGGTTAATAGTTCATAACTCTTCTTGGGATCCTATCTCTCGGCATTCTCTCAATATGCTCTCTCCATTCATTTCTATAATTTATTATTTTTTCTTCTAAAGAACTTGTTTCTAAGTCTTCTCTTATTTTTTCATTTGGGATTTTATCTAAAAGAGTACATCCCTTGACTGCTCTTAAAAATCTCATTTCGGCAGCTTGTCACTTGTTTTTGTCTGCTTTTGTTAATGTCCATGTTTCAGAACCAAAACGGAAAAGCAGGCACAGCCATTACTTTATAAAATTTCATCCGTGTTTCTTTTCTGGATTTAGTTTTTAGGCTTCTATTTATTATGCCGCATATTTGTTGAAACATTGGGAATTTATTTTTAAAATAATTTTCATATTTATAACTGACATATGTTCCCAAATATTTAAAACTAAGATAATATCTTCAATTACTATTTTGGTTCTAATAGTGTCTTTACCTCGTAACGCCATTGTTTTTGTTTTATTTGTGGACATTTTGAAATTATAATTCTTACATAACTTCTGTAAAATATATACTGCACTTCGCAGCTCGTCTTCAGTTTTACTTATAATTATTTGCTCATCCGCAAATAATATCGTTTTAAGAGTAAAATTTGGTGCAAGATTAATGCCTCCGTTAACCTTAAACATCCACTCTCTAATCTGATCATCTATATAAATTATGAATAAGATAGAAGACAAACTGCAACCCTGTCTTACACCTTGATTTGTATGTATTACTATGTATGCTGATTGTTGTATCCTTATATATAGATTTTAGAACTTTAATGAGATGCATTTGGTAGCCCCTTCGAGTCATGATTTCCCACAATTTTTTCCTATTTACACGATCAAACGCTTTTTCATAATCAATAAAAGCTATATGTGTTTCCAGATTAAATTCTTTTGTTTCTTCTGTTATCTGCTTAACTGTAAAGGTAGCATCTGTACAGGATCGTCCTTTTCTAAAACCATTTTGTTCTTCTAAAAGTAGAACATCTGTAATGGTTTGTAGCCTTTTACTTGCACATCATTTATATCCTGTTTTTAAAATACTTATTCTCCTATTCCCCTATACTTATTCCCCCGGAGTTTCTTTCGAACGTAATCACTGCTGATGAAACTTGGCTACATCATTGTGATCCTGAGAGCAAACAGCAAAGCTCAGTGTGGAAATCTCCTTCAACACCAACCCCCAAAAAAGCAAAAGTGGTTGCTTCTGCTGGGAAAGTTATGGTCATCTCATTCTTTGATATTCATGGAATGGTTTATCACCATCTTGTACCTGCACACACATCAGTAACTGGACAGTACTACAGAGATCTCCCGAAAACATTGAAAATCCATATCAGGCGCAAAAGACCACATTTCCATGAAGCAGGCTGGATGCTGCAGCAAGATAATACGCGGCCGCATATTGCCAACGCTGTTACTGAGTATCTTGCAAGAAAAAATCCGGTGAGTTTAGGTCACGGGATCTGGTGGGCCACAGATCTTTTGATATTATTCGATTATCATAGAAACTGTACAAGAGAAAGTGTACAGGAGTAGACCACGAGCAATTGGTGTTCTCAAGGAATCCATTCGAAACGGAATAAGTAACATTGACGAGCATACTCCCCGTAAAACTACAAAGTATATGGTGAGACGAGTGCAAACATGTATAGATGCTGGTGGAGGACACTTCCAACATTTTCTCTGAGATGTAAATAGTGTAATGTAATCTCCCAAATGTGTGTTATATTTCCCCAAAGTTGCACGTGTGGCTATGGCCTATTCAAATGGTTGAAGTTTATAAGGATTGAACTATATTTAAGTGCATTTACAAAGGAATATGTAATACTGGTAAAACCATCTTTGCAACTGTGAATCCATTTTACATGAAACTGGCGTCCATTTATGTCCAGCCTTTTACAAGGTTAGTTTGTTACAAAATGGGAAGATGAGGTCATATTAATGAAATACTTCCGAAGTTTCACTTATAATCTCCACAGACACAAAGATGAACATTTTCAGTAGACCTCCTAGTAAGTATTTTAGTGAAAACATGAATTTTTTTGGGTGGAATTAAAATGTTTTATCTACATACAGATGGGTGGTAGTAAAAGTGAAAATAAAAGTAAATGAAGGGAGAACACGTTCACTTTGGTCCAGAACCACTCACCTACAGAAGACCATTTCTGTGTTTGGTATTCGTGGTATTTTGCAGTGAGGGTCTCAGATTCATGTTGGAGAAATGTTTGCTTACTGTGGGGTTGTTGGGTAAGCCACCAAAACTAGTTCTTTAATGTAAGCCAGTAACCGAAAGCTGATTGAGATCCAGCGGCTTTGAATGGAATGTACCTACCATCTAGTGCACGAAACCTGCGGATACATCCGGTTATCCGATGGTAACAGAAGCTCATCATTTGATATTTCAGATCTCTTGTTGGTTTGGAATAAATTCTGAGATGAAAATATTAAATAATGTAACTATGGCAACTCTAGGTGAGAAACGAAACAGTAGAATAATGAATATACCACTGAAATGCCCGCCTCGGTAGCGTAGATGGTAGCGTGTCCGCCTGACGTTCAAGAGGTCCCGAGTTCGAATCTCGGTCACGGTGAGTTACCTGATAAGGGTTTTAACGGGGTTTTCCCTTATCCTCAAAGACGAATTTCGGGTTACTCTAAGCTACATGGACCCCTGACTCATTTGAGCACCATTTCACCCTTTTCATTCATCGTCTGATATGACTTTACTTTGGAGGACGTAAATTGCAACAAAAAAAACTCAAAATTGCTACAACGTGACTATTGTACTTCCCTTGTAAATTAGAGCTCTATTTACTATGTAAAATAATAATAATTTTGAACAGGAAAGCCAAATATGGAAGATATAGAAGGAAAAATTATTTATTTATTTACTTATTATCCAATTTTTTATTCCTATTTTACCCAAAGGTATATTAGGAATATAGTTTACAAATTTATGAATGCAATATAATTTACAAAAGACATAACAAATTCAATATCAAGCTAAAACAGTAAACATCAAGATGAATCATTTAGCTTAAGAAATATTTTGTATAAGAAAGCCATGAAATATGGATAAGTTTTGTAATTCACCAGAATATGTGTAAGTGGTTTTGAGAAAGTGTAACCTAAGGATTGAAGCAATAATTGAAGTTCATATCTTTCAAGACGGATAAACGGGAAATCAAATAACGTGTGAGGGACATCTTGAAGATGATTTCCACAAATACAATCACCTGTGGATTTGATTTTGAATCGAAATAAGTAAGCTAAAAATTTGCCATATCCAGTTAAGAATTGTGTGAGAACATAGTTAGGATTAACAAATTTACATTTATGTCTGTCAGAAATCGTTAAGAAATATAAATCCTTAGTCAAAGCACCACAATCACTTTTTAACCAGTATTCATTCCAGTCATTGATGATAATCTCCTTTAATGTTTGCCTCACATAAGAAATGGGGCATAGAGTGTATGTCTCTGGAAGATCTGAAGTCGCAGCTCTCTTTGCTAGCTCATCTTCACGTTCATTTCCGGAAATCCCTACGTATCCTCTGACCCATTTAATACACAGATGAGAACTACATAATAATTGATTTCTTATTTCAGCTGCAATAGGACTACTGTTTTTGGTATCTTTCAAAGCTGCAATTGCTGCTTGTGAGTCACTGTAAAGGCGAGCGGTACATTGTTCACTGCTTCACGGATTGCTAATAATTCAGCTTGAAAAACTGAACACTCCTTGGCAAGTCTGAACATGGAAGAATGGCATTCTATGGAGCGAGAGAATACCACAAACGCACATCCTGCTTTAGCACTTTTACGAAGCCCTTCAGCTATCCGAGAGCCATCTGTGTAAATGGAGTACTGGTGTACAATCTTCAAGAAGATTAAAGACACAGGTGGCTAGATGAGAAGCTTGTTTAACTGGTTGTTCAAGTTGCAGTTGTGAAATAAATTGTGGCAAGACTCGGCCATTTCTAATATTGTTGATATTTGCCTTATATACACCAGTAAGAAAGATTTGTTCAATATTAGCAATAATGAGCGCTGCTGGAGTGGAGATTGTGCAGTATCCTCGGATGATTCTTAAGATGTATCCAGGCTGTAAAATTATTGGAAAAATTTTAGATCCAAAAGAAGTATATCAAGAATATAGACTCAAACGTAAAAAGGAATATATGTCACTGGATACTCTATGGGAAGTAAGATCTTCTAGAGGTATGAAACAGGAAAAAAGACTGCTTAGTCATGGGGTTCTTTGACGTTTAAATTATGGTGTACAGGAAAAGAACCAGGTAAGTCAATTTTTCCCGCTAGAGAACTGGCAAGTCTTTCTGCCCACAGAGACAGTGCGATAGCGACGTTCTCACCATTAACTCTTCGTTGTGCTTCTGATATAGCCATTCCTACATGGAACGTGATAAGAATGTTTGTCTTTGGAATTTTAAACAAAGAATGGGAACCCCCAAAGGAGTTCATAAGCATGAATACAAATTCAAAAACCGAACCTTCACCTTTTATTGTTGTGATTGTCTGTCAGGAAATGTAAATGGGGGGAAAAATTAGATGTGAAATGTGTGCCTCATCCGACCACGCACGTCTGTTGAACTGGAGAGCTGCATATAATAGAGGCATGGAATCCAGTATTATAAGAAAGCCTGAGAAAGGTCCTTCAACACAAGAGGCCAGAAGAATTTGAGCTGCCTTCTCTGGCTTATTCAGGCAGTTGTAGTAAAAACATTACCCTACCCTTAAACTTTTGTGATAACACAGCTTATATCATGCAATATACGTAACACATTTCTGTATTTTCCTCAGGCGCTCTACTCATATCGAAAGCCAAGTACCAGGATATGAGCTTCGAGGTACACTAGCAGTGAACTCTTTCCAGGAAATGGAACATGTCCAAATAATATCTGAGATAAGTGTAATAATAATAGCAGTAGTAATAATAATGTAACAATTTTTAACAATATTACAAAAATGATAGTAATACAATTATTGTAATTGCAAATTAATATCTGGTGGCTTAACTTGCCTGGTTTTCTTTCCATTTCAGATGACTTACCTGATTTGTTTCCCTTAAAAAATGATATTGGAATGAACTTTTTGTTTGGTGCAATGTTATTGACTTAAAGGACAGGAAGTACCACTTTACTTGATTCACTACATGTTACGTATTAATCTTTCATTATGTTTGAAAGAAGTGTTTTGTTAGTGAATCAGCCATTGTGTGATCACCCTGGCTTACTTACAAAAAGTGACTTACCTGGTTCTTTCCCTGGATCCTTCAATACTACTGACATTAGATAAGGAAAATTAAAATTATATGGCTGTATTAAACGATTAACTTAAAATAGGCTCAGAAAACAAATTATATAATTTTAAGAAAATATAAGGCACAAGTAGATACTATGAAATGGAATAGTAAAGCAAAAATGATTTAAAAAGACAGGAATCACTCAAGACGACATCCTAGACAGCGACGTTTTTGGACTAAAGGTGCATAATTAATGGTAATTTGACCAAGAGGATAAATCGAAGATAAAGACTGGAGTAACGTGGACAGACGAGAGAAAGAAGGCCCACAGGAAAAGCATAAAAGAACTTTGGATTCATAGAAGGGCTAAGGGCTAAGGGCTTAGTGTAGGTACTCTTACTTAAAGTGTAAACAAATAAGATGGAGCTTATGACTAAAGCTCTTTGAAAGCAAACAAGCTCGAATGGATGTGTTTATAGGGCATTATGGTTTATGGTTAGCTGATATTATAATGAAATTTTGCCATAATATAGGAAAATACATACTGTAAAGTCAATTACATTTATTACGTAATTTAATAATTATGAATCTGTAACATTTTATACAAAATATTGAGAAATTACTTCTATAATGTAAATCGTAGCTAATGATGTGGTAAGGAAAATCTACAACATTAGTTTTTCTTGCGGTGATTTATATGACTGGAATGAGATTATCCTAGACAAAATTTTCTTATCTTCTTCCTCTCCATTTCCTACAGCGAACGTTTATAGCCATTGAGGGTCCACAGACCATTCCAGCATTCCTCCCTCTCTCTCTCTCTCTGGCGTAGCTTAGTAATAATGCCTTCGGATATCTACCATTTCTGATTCTTGCCAAGTGTTCTCTCCAAGTTTTACGAGACTTTGCTATCTTGTTTATTGGCTTGATATTTAATTCTAATACCTCTTTTAGTTATTAGTGGCATATATTTAGTGTATTTATATGCATTTATTTTAATAATTACTTTTATCCAGTATTATTAAAGAAAA
This sequence comes from Mantis religiosa, assembly GCA_030765055.1. Classification (NCBI taxonomy): domain Eukaryota; kingdom Metazoa; phylum Arthropoda; class Insecta; order Mantodea; family Mantidae; genus Mantis; species Mantis religiosa. The sequence goes on from CM060954.1 coordinate 32,858,393, forward strand.
TTATTAGGTAACTGATAGACTTTGACGTCACATATGTATTTTTATATTAAAATATACCTAGATGTGATTTTTGATCATCGAAGTTCCTGAAATTAACTTAAGTAAAATGAAATACTTATAGTGAAAATTATTTGATTCTAACCAAGAGAGTAGGAATACCCCATCAACTGAATAATTTGAGATTCTATTTTCATGGATCTTACACTGTTTACTTTTGGAGAAATAACGATATTTAAGTCCACAGTCTAATCAAAGTTCACTTAAGCATTCAATTTTTTTTTTCAATTTTCTTTATTTTTTACTCGGTAGGGAATAGCTGGTGTGTTATTTATTGTTCCTGAGAAAAGCCATATAAGACGGTGCGTCTGTATTTTCGTTTCATTTTAATTACTGCAGCTATTGTACAAGAAAGCTGTTTATCTTACAGTTTCTTTATCCTAATTTCCACTGCTTATTTAGTCGGATAATGATAACCATTCAACTATATTGTGACTTTTTAGGTTCGTGAAACTAAAAGTCCAGGTTACAAACACTAAAAATTGCTCTTTATTTCCGTAGAAACACACTTTCGTCAACCCTTACAGCAGCAGAATTACGTCACATACACAATACAGCTTGCAAGGTTGGACCACAAACAATGTTCACACAGCTGTTCGTGCACACGAGTCCAAACAACTGTCCCCAGTCTCGCTCTCGCTCGTGCTGGCTGTCTGTATACAGCCAGAAGGTTTTTGCTGCGTGCCCACCCATTAAGGGTTTTACCGCAGGTAAGATTAATATTGAATTATGTAGGATGAAGGTGATATAGGTTTTTTGATTGGGAGTTAAATTTAGAGGTTACCAAAGTACCTTCGGGTTGAAGGGGAGGATGCAGTACTTAGCACCCAATTTTTGTTTTTTGTTTTAAATTTAGTTGGGGAGAAATTTAGATGCAAAACAGCTTGGAAGAATTATGAGGAGCTCAGCTTTAGCTGCTGATAGGATTAGCGCCTGGGTTATCTAGGGTGCCCGCATGCCATGCAGGGGACCCGATGCACTCTAGATCGGCGTCTAGTAGGGTCATAGTCTCTTAATGATCTGACAAGGGCGCTTCTGTGTGATGGTAAACTTGCGTATAATTTTGAAGCCCGGCGCCTAATTTCATCCTCCACGTATGGAAGACCCGATGCTTCGTGGAACAACCTGGTAGGGAAATAACGTCCCACAGAATAGATAGACCGCAGTCCTTTATTCTGTGCACGTTGAAGCCATGCTATCCAGCTGTCTGCTGCCATGCCCCAGATCTCGCAGGCATGTAGCATCACCGGGACTACCAGCGCTCGAAAGAGGTATAACTTCATGCCAACTGGCATCGAGGTCGACCCCAGTATTGGATACAGTGAAGCAATTGCTCCTTGTACCATCGGACTCGGTCCCTGATATGTTGGCGAAAAATTAGACCCTTGTCTAAGTTGACACCTAGGTACTGGACGGAGTTAGTCCACTCTATTCTTCGACCTCGGTAGCTGAAATTGGGGCAGTCTACGGGGTTGTGGCACTTTGTAAAGAGTATGGCGTGGCTTTTGTCCGGATTTACGGACATCCGCCAACGCCGGCACCACTGTTGTGTTAGGCGGAGATGTCTTTGAATGGGGTTGAAGGCTCTGAGGAAGTGTTAGTCCTTGCAGAACAGAAGCACGTCGTCAGCGTATTCTGCCATTTCGACTTGTGGCTCTGTTGGGAAGTCTGCCTTAAAGACGTTGAATAGGATGGGGGATAGTACAGAGCCTTCGGGGACTCCGCCTCTCACTGGCCTTAGTGTTGATGTTTTCCCCGCGACTGAGACTTTAAATGAGTGATGTCGCAAGAAGCTGTGTAGGATGTTGATCATTTAGTGTCCACAGTGGCTGGCAGCGGCTCCTTTTATAGCTTACTCATTATTCCAGATATTCGTGGAATGTTCTCAATCAGGACGGCGTTAGAAGAAAGAGGAACTCTCCAGAAATCCGTCTCCTTCCCCCTCCCCCCACCGTTTCGGCAAGATTTTATCTCCGCACTGTACTGTCCATGATTTTGAACTCGTCGGCCGCGCCGTCTCACCGCAACAATGCGTTGGCGACAATATATGTGTGTATTGCTAAAGGCGGGAGCTAAAAATCATTGGGAGATTGTGACCCCACTAGACGTCGCTCTAGCCTACATCGGGTACCCCGCATGGCTTGCGGGCACCCAAGATAACCCAGGAGCTAATCCTAAAAGCAGCTAAAGCTAAGCTCCACATATTTCTCCTAAGCTGTTTGGCATCAGAATTTTACCCACCCTAAATCAGAAACAAAACACCAGGGTGCTAGGCATTGCATCCTGTCCTTTCATTCCCAAGGTACAATTACTGTAGCCTTACAAAATTAATTCCAACCTAAAAACCTACAAGTCACTCTACAACATCCCGTATAAAACTTACCTGCTGTTAAACCCAAAATGGCTGGGCACGCAGCAAAAACCTTCTGGCTAAATACAGCCAGCACGACGAGCGAGCGAGCGAGGGAGCTAAAAGGGAATGAGTTACCAAGCCAGACATGACCGAAGTCCTGATTGCTGCCCTGGTGAAATATGGGTGACTGGTGACTTCTAATGTAGCAGTTTTATACTTTCCTGTATAATTTTCTTTTGTTTCTGCTCTCGATGGAGTTCAGCTTAGCTTTCGTCTTATGGAGAGATTGTTCCATTGTTTATTTATTTATTATCCAATGTTATTGCTATTTTACCCAAAGGTATATTAGGAATATAGTCTACAAATTTATGAATATAATACAATTTACAACAATATAAAAACTTCAATATTAAGCTGACGAACAGTAAACATAAAGATGAATCATTTAGCTTAAGAAATATTTTGTTTAAGAAGGCCATGACATATTGATAAGTTTTGTAATTCATCAGGATTGAAGCAATAATTCAAGTTCGTATCTTTCAAAACAGAAAAACGGGAAATCAAATAAAATGTGAGGGACCACTTGAAGATGATTTCCACAAATACAATCACCTGAGGATTCGATTTTGAATCGAAATAAGTAAGCTGAAAATCTGCCATGTCCAGTTGAGAATTGAGTGAGAACATAGTTAGGATTAACGAATTTACATTTATGTCTGTCGGAAACTGTTGGGAAATATAAATCCTTAGTCAAAGCACCACAATCACTTTTTAACCAGTATTCATTTCAGTCGTTGATGATAATCTCCTTTAATGTTTGCCTCACATAAGAAATGGGGCATGGAGTATATGTCTTCATATTGTTGAGGAAAAGTTAAAGATGAAGAGAGTGTCGTAGGAGGACAGGTACTGTTGATAAAGTGGTCCGATGTTTCGTTGGTCTGTGAGATATTTTTGGAGCGGAGGGGGAGTTGACTGATCCCAGGTTCCTTCTTTGTTTTACTCGGAGGTTTTGACCATGGAGTCTAAACTTAATGCTGCTTAAGATATACTGCAATTATTGCTTTCTATCTCACTGTATTAGGCCACTGAAGAAGCAGATGTTTCGTCACATTTAGACACCTAGAGCCTCCATAATGGCGGGATATTCAAGAACAGAAAGGTTCCTTTGTCCTACTATCAGCCATCTTCTCAAATAAAGATCTCGAAGGTCTATTTCCTGGTTTCAACTTACATAAATAAAGTAATGGCTAATATGCAAGGCTGTTTAACCATTTTCCTTTTGTGACGATGGTCACATAGTTTTCTAGAGCAGACGTTTGTGCTATACAGTAGATGACACGCAGATTTCTATACATCCAGTTCCAAACAGACCGCATTACTACTTTTTTAACAACTTCCTTCGACGTGAAAAAAGGGGAGCGCCTGCAGTGTATGTCAACTGCCGAACATGGCAGCAGTATCAAAAGTGTGGTACTCTTCTGAATCCTAGCTTCAAAGGAAGAACTACGTTTCATTCAAACCTTTAGATACCAATATAACATCGGAAATACATGATCTAAGGCTCCCTGGGTCAAAAGTTAAAAATAAATGAATATAAAATTACTACTTAAGAATTATTCTCATAGAATTCATTGTCCTTTTTCGTAGCTGTTTTAACAATTTAAATGCATACATGTGTATTCATTGAGTTATTTTCCTGTGATTGAAACTGATTTAAATTAAAATTCTTAATGCAAATTTTTAAATACATTTATTTCACATCCTGATATTTACATTTGTTTCACATTCTGATATTTACATTTTGGACAAGAACAAATGAGAGAACAAACTTGTTTGACAATGAAACAAAATTGCTAAACACTAAATAGCTACAGAAACAATTAACTTCGTTCAAAAAAGAATTGATATGCCTTATAAAACTTGGCAGATTTTCTAACTCCAAAGAGCTTAGCATGCTCTGTTTTCAGATAACTCACATATTCAAAAGGATTTACATACTCCGAATATTGCAGTACATAATACACTGTATGAGCTAGTAACCACACACAAAACCGATGTCTGGCAGACGGAGTGATCACAAAGTTCGGTTCGAGAAGAATGTGTGGGGTACACCAGTCATATCAGGTCAAACGGAGTTGCTGTAAATACTTAAAAAGGCGTCCCTTAATCGGCGCCACAACTGCGCATTTATAAAGTCTATGCTGTATGGTATCCTCTCCATCACATTGCCTACACTTACTTGAATCTGAGAGCCGTATCCTATGTAAACGACTGCGGGTAGTCAGGATATCATGTACCACCATGAACCATAGGGATCGGAGTCTTGCCGACAGATGTTTCGATGAGATGTTAGAGAACATAGCTGAATGTTGAGTGTCCGCTCTCCAATTCCTGGATATGCGCATAGCAGGAGCCTTACAGGGTAGCATCAACAGCTCATAGATTTTCTTCGAGGTGTAGTCAGTTGTAGTTAGAAGATAACTTCGGTCATGCACATAGTTTCGCATATAGTCTAGAGTTGTTGGAATCAGTCTAATATCTAGTGGGGCGTCTAGTCCGACGGCAGTAACCCTGTGTTGTATCCACTTGCTGGAGAATGTACAGTCTTTGTGCTGTAGTATATAATTCCGGTTGAAGAGAAGGGCTCTACATCTTAGCTCTATATTCCAAAGACCAATACCACCTTCTTTCGGATGCTGATAAAGGGTTGTCACAGCCACTTTAAAAATATTCCCCTGCCATATATACCAACCAACCACTGCAGTTATTGGCCGATGATGTTGCTTCGGTATGGGAAGTATTTGTGTCAAGTACCAGAGCCGGGAAAGCACATAAGTATGTATGACCCACATTCTTTCATATAAGCAAGGTTCTCGGTGATACATAGTTTTGCAGTGTACTTTGATTGACTGTACCATTGGTGCCCAATTTATCGTTTGCATTTCGTTTATATAGGCGGATTATAGTACACCTAGAATTCTTATCTGCAACACAGTCTTAAAGGGTGGTAGTGCAGGCGGTTCTCTCCATAGACCTATGGGCAATATACATGATTTATCAGCATTAAGTGCCAAGCCAGAGACATGACCATGCTCCTGAAGGATGCATGTCAAGTTGGAGGCATCTGACTCCGTGGACAGAAGAACACTTACATCGTCCGCATAGGCTAAAACTGCATATAGGATCAAACCCGGACCGCCTTGGTGAGAGCCAAGAGGTCTAACCGCTGAGCCACGGTCTTCTTCAGGGATATGTCCTGAAGAAGGCCACAGAGTTAAGATGGCTGAAAGCTTGTTAGAAGGAAACATCACTTGGCTGTAAACCCGAGAAACCAACCTAATCAATTATTTTATCTCCACTACCAGAAAGATATTCTAAAATACGATCTGAGTTTACTGTCTACAGTTAACATCGTTGTTAAGTTTGATGTAACTAGAATGTTAGTCGTTTTTCGTTTGTCTTTCTTCAACTGTTTATTTGCACCCAACAATATCAAATGAAAAAATTGTCGAATATGAAAATATATAAAATATTTATAAACAAGGATATTACACGGCATTAGAAAAAACATGCTACTAACATAACAATGCCACCAATTTTTTCACTAAAACATAACCTAAAAGATGAGTTAAATCCAAAAATGTATTTTCAACTACGTAGGAGAGGTTATTTGACGTTATGCAGAATTCAGAGTAAAAAATATGAGATATAGCATCGTTTTGAAAATATATTTAATGTTTAAATGTTATGTCTAATATAGTAAAATACGTTATATAAAATTGTAATATAAATTCCAACTATCAAGTCCGCACAGAAAATTAAATAACATTTTTGATAACTTTTCCTATTTTTTCTAGCCTTAGTTTGTAAAATTCAACAAAAATAATTGTAATTCATATTTTCCCCATTTTTAACTGTTTTACAAATTAACAAATAAAAGAATATGAGTCAGAGCTAGTCGGGATGTATGATAATTTTGAGGAAGTCTGATGTGCACCATGGATTAAAAATGTTACTTAAAGAGCACATTAAATAGCTGGATCAATATTGCGTTTTATTCATTTAAGTGCGAATTTCGTCTAGTGGTAAACAAATTTTAACATTATGCTTTTTATAAAAATGAAATGTGCCACTTATTAAGAAACCTGTCTTATTAGCACATGTTCACTATCTTCTAATATTAATAAGTAATCCCTACTGGAATGTTTGCCTCAAGTTTTAGGAAAAATATTAAAGTATGCACACGTTCTCAAACACGTCATCAACACGTTTCAGAACATTTCACCTTCTTCATGCACATCCCCTGCTTCACAATGATTTCCTCTGGGGTAACAGGGAAGATTCCGGTTCAGTCTAAAGATCCTGTTTTCACTATAGAGGCATCATCAGCAAACATTATTCTTCACAGGGGATAAAATTGTCATGTTCTTGTAAGATTGATTTTTCCTGTCGAAATTAGTGTTCATTATCATGAGAGACGATTTCTGAATATCTTTAATAAACTAAGGTTTGGCGGAGATGTGAAACAAAAACAGCACAGAAATGTTACTTTATGGTGAATCACGGGAAAGGTTGCACGTGTTCATTTGAATACAGCTCACTAACATCATTACTGTCCACTCAAATATGGATGTTTTTCCAAACCTCATGTCTGATTTCATACAGAAATATTTATATTTTCTCTTACACGATCTTACATACAAATAATACCGATTTTTCATCTGTAATGTATCTTCTAATGCCCGAACACAGAGATATACTTTTAGAAGAATATATTATGTGTCTGTTTATATATCTATGTGTAGCTGTGCGATCCATATAAACCTGAACCATTTCAGAATATAATACACAATTAGGAGATTACATTACACCATTTATATCTCAGAGAAAATTGTTGGAAGTGCCCATCACCAGCATCTATACATGTTTGTACTCGTCTCAGCATATTCTCTGAAGTTTCACGGAGAGTATCCTCGCCAATATTACTTATTTTGGTTCGAATCGATTCCTTGAGAACATCAATTGTCTTTGTGCTATTCTTGTATACTCTATGTTAGATACTCCCATAAGAACCAATCTGGTGAGGTTAGGTCAGGGGAATTGGGTGGCCACAGATTTTTAGGGATTATTCGATTATCAAAGAAACTGGTTACAAGTTCCATGGTGTCATTAGATATATGGCACGTTGCTCCATCTTGCTGGAAATAACCTTCTCTCAATTCTGTATCTCCCAGCTGCTAGATGTATGTCTTGAAGATACCCATATGAACTTCATTGTCTACAGTCGTATCAAAGAAATTGGGACCAACGATCCTGGAAGCTGACACCACGTACCATACTCCAACCTTTTCTTCATGCAGTGGGGTTTCTTGGATCACTTGGGGATTTACAACAGCCCAATATCTGGCGTTTTGTGTGATTATGTAGCCTGACAGATGAAACCATGCCTCATCTGTAAACCACGTCATGGAGAGAATGTCGGACGTGGAATAAGAGTACCCTGAAATCTTCGTCAGTAAATGATTCGTCTATCATAATCTGCTTCTTTCAGTTTTTGCACCATATGCACTCTGTAAGGTCGCAGCTCTTTGACATGTTCCATATGAATACCCTGATTCCTGGCTCAATCGGCGCAACGATTTGTTTGGAGAATTCATTAGCCTTCTACGAACATCTGTAACAGCCTCTGCATTCAATGGCGGTCAATGTTTCCCGCTCTCACTAATGAGTATACCAATTGTCTCCAACTTTCTAATTATTGCCTTTTTCGGAATATCGCGTGAATTAAATTCTCTTCGGAATTCCCGTTGTGTTGTTACCAAGGAATTTGTCTTAAAACATGTTTTCAAAATGTGAACACGATCTCGTAGTGAGTACTGCATGTTGATGTTATGACTGCAAACTTAAGATTGTCAACTGTCAACAGTTATCAGTGTTGACAATTGTCCCAGAACCACTGAGATCATTAAAACAAATTTCTACATTCTACAAGCTTTTAAAGGAAAGTTATGGCCTATTGAAATGGTTCAGATTCACATGGATCGCACTGCAGAACCTGAGAGATTAGAGGCCAAAGATGTAATACCAGAAGGAAGACGTAGTCCAATAAAAGCAAAAATGAGATGGAAGAATTATTTTTATGGTGAAACAGGCTGTTAGCCTAAATTAGCAGAAGAATAATTGCCTTAGTTACACTGTTGTATACTAATTTATTTTGTTAAACACATAGCTTTCCTTAGTAACAGTTCCTATTTCTTTGCGGAATGAGTTCATTTTACGTAAATTTATTTATTGCAAATATTTATTTATCAAGTAATATTTATTTATGAAATAAGTTACCTTAGTAATCAGTAATTTCCGTATAATTATTAACATATTAGGTTAGATTTATTTTACATATTACAAAATTTTACAATTTAGAACTTTTGGCTACATTTATTTGTCTTTACCTTGTTGCTACCTTGGTTTACATGGCATCCTGTCTTCTGATCTGTTAGGTAGCTCTTAACCTCCATACCTCCTTGTTACTTAATTAGTCTCTTTCTTCCCCCATCTTCCTTTCTTATATTCTCTATATTTCTTGCCCATGTTTCTTTTTAATATCTGCAAGAGCTCACCAATACTTCTTATCTTCTTTTCCTCCCTGTCCGTAAACATTATTATAGCTACTATCCTCTTCTCTACTTTCTCCCATTTTTCCTCGCAAACCTTTTTTCTCCACAATGCAACCTCCTCGCATTCTGTTACATAGTGTTATACACTTTATTTTCCCCCACACAACTCACAAATTCCCTTTTCTCGACCTCTTATCCCTCTTAGAAATATTGTTCCTGTTCACATCTAAGCTAACCCTTCTCTCTCTTGCCTATTGCAGTAATCTAGATACGCGTCTCGTCCGCAACTTCTTTTTATTTGCTTGAAAAATTGTAATGATTTCATATTTTCTAGACTTCTCCACATTTCCTGTCTTTCTATATCTTCTATTCTGCATTTTACCAATTTACACACATGTGCAGTCGGCTGCTGCCTTTGATGAACCCTTATAATAGTTTTACAACCCTGGCCCTCCTCCTCGCAGACCTATCTGCAAGGTTGCCACCTTTCTCTATACGTCATGCGTATCGTACGAGGTTAAGCCTAAATAAATTATCTTATGTCCATTACTGCAAAACTTTCTTAGTTTTGACGATATATATCGCCAAGCTACAATTCTACTGGACTCCATAATAACCCTTAACTTATTCAAAGTGCGGTATTTGAAACCCAGCTCCTTTAGGAGTTCAAGCAAGGTGCAATGCCCATAAGGAAAATCACAAATTTCTTGCAAATGTGCAACCAATTCGCCTAAGGTGGTCGCTCTCCGTTTTGCATAAAATCTATAAATTTCTCGACGAATTGAATCGCATACGAAATTATCTACTTTAGAGAAACGTTTTCTTTTGTTTTCACACTTGATCAGCGTCTTTGGTATTCCTTTCGTCACAATATTTCTTACTGTATTTCTGTGAATATCCGCAATTTATCATCAGGTTCATTGCACGACCCCTTACCAAGATTATTTGTCAGCACATATTTATATGTGTTCAAAACAAGCGCTTGAATTTGCGTAGAAACAGTTCCCGTTATTACTTTGTTTTGTGGCTTTTCCAGTAATATAACTCGGCCCAGTTATTCACACTATTGTCTTCACTTTGATTATTTTCACGTGACTGAAGGCTATTTACTACTTCATTTGCATTTACCACTGCATTTCCCTCCCACGGTCTCCACGTTTTGACACACAACGAATTGCTGCACATAATGAAACAGATCAACTGGAAGTTGGAACTTTGGCAACTGAGACTCCACGTGGAGTAGACATGCGACTGTCACTTCGAGAAAATCAGGATTGCTATTGGTCTTCAACGACAGTGTTCCATTTCTGAAGTGTGGAGATAGATTTATGACGGTCATTAGTGGGTGGGAGGCTCAGATTCCTTTGACTCCGAACTGCACACGCGTTAACTAAACAGACTTTTTATTCCTTTTCTCTAATCTTTATATATCTCCCATTCCTGTATTTTTCATAATTCCTCCTACCTCTGCCCACCAACTATTTAAGTTCTCTAATCTTCTTTGCTGTCTCATGCATAATTTCATAATTTCCGCTTCTTCTTTGGCCGAACACCCATACCAAAATTATTTCTTATTCTTTCCATTATTATTCATTTTTTTCTTGTCTTACCTAACTCTACTAATTATTATTAAGAATGGTTATTAGTCAGAACCTCTCTGGCATATTGCTTTGGGAACTTTTTCGGCGCTTATCAACATAATTCTTAATTACCGGCAAATTTAAGCGATAAAATAAAATTATAAAACACTGTGTAGGCAGAAAGTCTTCATTAAGTAATGCTACTATTGTATGCTCTTTTATTTTTCAAAGTTAACCGTATTCTCATTTAATTTTCAACGCGGTGTTTTCTTCCCGGACCTCGAATTTATATGTATATTTTAGCTGCTTCGTTACAAATGTCTACAAAAGAGCCACACAAACAAAAAAAGTAGAGGAACAAAGAAACCGTAAATGAGAAAGCTTCCGGCGCGATAGTCAAGACCCGTGTTTTGGGTACCTGTTGGCCACTTCATTTTTAAAATGCGCATTAAGAAAAGGGCTCCTCACCTGCCTTTGTGTTGGGGGGTGACCGTATCTAGCTTACACCAGTGGAAATTTTTATTTAGACACCATTTTATGCATTTTCACATCGCGATTCTTTCTGACAATGGCCGAGGACACCATTTCGAGAGGGCGCCACTGAATCATGAATGACGCCAGAGTGATGGCGCGGCAGCAAAACCGGCAGTGGAAGAAAAAATATACACAGAGGACCAAGAGTGCAGAGATGATAGATATTCTTTAATTAATGTTTTATTTTTTGTAACGCAACGAGAATTATGATTATGCCATGATTATATTGCATTGCTCGGGGAATATAGTTATACCTGTCAGGTGAATTGATGGCGAAGTGTACGCCTCACGTGAAACTGGGGCTTTAAAATAAATCACAGAATAAAAATAAGTGTATATCTTTTTTGTACTTGTACGTTCGTTTGTCTCGGAGAATTACAGTCTAAATATTACTGTAACTTATTATTTTGTATTTCATATAATGATAACGTTAAATTTGCCTGGTTTCTGTGTTTAAAAACTGGCATCTATATGGTTTGTGTATTACTTGGGTTACATTTTTGTTAAAATATCTGAGCAGAGCGTATGAAACCCTTGCTTTTGTTTTATAATTTAAAAGTACGGAATGCTGTAATGACAATACAAGGTTTTCAATAATAGCTAATGTTTTATATGTACAGGTAAATTATAATGTCAATTGTTTTTAAAAAGAATATTATATATTACGCACCAGTGAGTGGTTTTTCTAATAAAAATATTTATCCAAATTTCAAGCAAATTAAAAAAAAATACCTAGTTTAAGTTAGGCAAATAACATTATATGCAGGAAACAATACCTTCAGGGTTAGAGTTAAAGATAGGATTGTGCAGTATTTTACAAACTTATACATACACGATTCATTGTGATCCTAACACGTCCGGGAAGCTCTGGCCAAGTGAAGGAAACGCAGAAGCCTACAGAAGTCCTAAAACTGAAAATTACTTCTATTTTTCTCTTAACACAGACCACCTAGGAACTTCTGGCTTTCTTTGAAATACACGTGGACGCTTTGTGAATGGGTGACAGAGATGGCAGCACTGTACAATGCATAGAACTCTAGTGGCAGAAACAAGAATTAGAACTGCCATTGATACTTAAAACGGCAAGTTATTGCAAGAACAGTATGTAATCATTGGTTTCCACCATTTTCGTGGTGTGACACCTATTGAAACCCATCGCCAGTTGAGTAAGGCATGTGCTGATGGTACCATGGATTTGTCTAATGTGCGTTCCTGTGTGCGACAGTTCAATGAAGGCAGAACATCGTGTGACAACAAACCAAGAGGGTCACGGCCTCACACCAGCCGATCTGATGACATGATCCAGCGAGTGGAGAACGTTATTTTGGAGGATCGCCAATTGAGCATTTTCATACCTTCATGCATGACTGTGTGCACAGATCTTACGGAAATGCTAATTTTGGAGGCAATGTCAGCAACTGTCTTGGTTTGTTGTCACACTATGTTCTGCCTTCACTGAACTGTCGCACCCAGGAAAGCACATTAGACACATCCATGGTACCATCACCACATGCCTCACTCAACTGATGATAAATTTCAATAGGTGTCACACCAGGAAAATGGAGAAAACAAATGATTACTGCTTGTTTTTTTTTTTCATTTTAGGTATCAAAAACAGTCCTAGCTCTCGTCGCTACCACTAGAATCCTATGCATTGTACAGTGCGGCCATCTCTGTCAGAAATTCACAAAGATTCCACGTGTATTTTAAAAATTACCAGAAGTTAGATATAGTTAACATGAAAAATTCAATGCCATGGCCGGGATTTGAACCACGGATGTGTTGGTTTCCGTCCAGTCGCTCTAACCCACTGAGCTACCATTAATGTCAGGACGGCACGTTGGCCATGGTAGCTCAAGGGGTTAGAGCGACTGGACGGAAACCAGCAAATCCGTGATGATGATGATGATGATGATGATGATGATGATGATGATGATGATGATGATGATGATGATGATGATGATGATGATGATGATGATGATGATGATGATGATGATATATAAGGGCGCTCAACTACGGCGATCATCAGCGCTCTTTAAAAAACTAGTCATGGCAAAAGCCCGATATAAAACTTTCTAAAAACTATACAAGTGTAACAAAACCTATTAAAAATACACGTACATAAAAAAAATCAGTCAAAACCTACTAAAAATTTCTTTCACTAAATCCTAAACTCTAAACTAAACAAAAATCTAAAAACCTTCTCCACGGATCTCCACGCACGGCCTACACGTGGGTGGGCCTGTTGACCGTCTCCCTCAACCACGAAGAGGAGCCCACACGAGGGAGACTGTTGGCTCGGGACCCTGGGTGCGCCAAACCCGTACCTACAGAAGTAGGTCCCTGGGGGGAGGAGATCCGTGATTCAAATCCCGGCCATGGCATTGAATTTTTCATGTTGACTCTATCTATCAAAAATCTTAGCCTATAACCAGCTAGTGTGAAGAAATGATTAATTTCCACCAATTAATTTAAATTACCAGAAGTTCCTATCTGGTCCCATTCTTGTAAAAAAAATAGGTGCCATAACCTGAACGCACCTCTTAAGACTTGTACCACTGTTAATCTGTCAAGAGAAAGTGACGAACGACCGTCAAACAAGCAGCCACGTAAAAGATGAAAAGGAGTGAATTAGAAGTGATAAATGGATATCGTTATAAATGAGACATCATTTGCAACAGAACAAGTTCAAACCATGAAAAATCAAAGTTCAACTGGAATTCAACCCGACACTTCATCTCTTTTGCTCGCCCCGGTAGCGTGTGTGCCTCACGTTCAAGACGTCCCGAGTTCAAATCTCGGTCAGAGCTAGTTTTGGATCAGGTTTCTTCTGGGTATCCTTATCCTGAAAGACGAATGTCGGGTAACTCTAAGCTCTATGGGCCCAAGGCTCATTTCAGCATCATTTCAGCCATTTAATTCATCGTGCTATATGACTTAACGTTGGAGGATGTAAATAAAATAAATAATTCACATCTCTTTCGGTGGATGATACACTTAATCGTTTTATTTATTTAATGTTAGTGTGGCCAATAGTATTAAAAAGCCATTTTACAATTTAGAGCATCTTCTGAAAATGTTTAGGTAACACCTAAAGTTTCAAAATATCCTTATTCCTGCCATCATCATCATGGTTCTTATGACTGCTCTCAAAATTCTTGTATTATATGTGACCTTTGATGATAAATATTCCTTCCTCTAATATTTACCTTCAGTATTACTATGTTTTAACCTAAAATTCTACACCGATGAGAGGATTTCATCAGAATACGTATCCTAAAGATCATTAACCGTTTATGGAGAAACATAAAATGAAAATGTTGATAAACTACAAATATTGAGTATAACCAGGTACTCCATAAGGATGAAACACTTGCAATTTTTTTTCATAAATAGTTGCTCTTGCAATTAAGTCACATTGCGAAGTTTCTTAAAACGTAGTTCACGACAAATATTTCTGTATTACCGTCTTAGTTCTCATTACTTAGTCTCAGAATAGTTAATCCTTAAGCCTAATGTTACTTCATTACAGAAACCACTAATTTATTGTCACTGTATACCTATTTATATTAGTTAACTAGCTGACCCTACAGAGGTCTCTCGTAAAGCCATTGCACTGGCAGTCTCACCAACTTATTCTTTTAAGTACAGCTTCATTGCTTTTGTTACAAAAAATAAAATAAACAAAGAAATGCAGCGGATAAGCCTGTTATACCTGAAAGTTTAGATGAAATTATCCCGAACTACATGCGTTGCCCGAAATGAAGCAATTGATGTATTTTTGTATATTTGTAAGGAAATGTGTGGAATCCGTTCCTGTTCCTGAAATCAATAGGTACAATAGCTTTGGTTGGCTCTGAACCAATAGTACTACTTTCACTTTGCTATTCGAAAAACGCAATCGAGTAGCTTCTTTTTTATATTTCAATACCTTACGGTACCGGCAAACTGAGTTCTTCTTCTTCTTCTTCTTCTTCTTCTTCTTCTTCTTCTTCTTCTTCTTCTTCTTCTTCTTCTTCTTCTTCTTCTTCTTCTTCTTCTTCTTCTTCTTCTTCTTCTTCTTCTTCTTCTTCTTCTTCTTCTTCTTCTTCTTCTTCTTCTTCTTCTTCTTCTTCTTCTTCTTCTTCTTCTTCTTCTTCTTCTTCTTCTTCTTCTTCTTCTTCTTCTTCTTCTTCTTCTTCTTCTTCTTCTTCTTCTTCTTCTTCTTCTTCTTCTGCTGCTGCTGCTTCTTCTTCTTCTTCTTCTTCTTCTTCTTCTTCTTCTTCTTCTTCTTCTTCTTCTTCTTCTTCTTCTTCTTCTTCTTCTTCTTCTACCTCACGGCTTTGGATTGTTTAGCCCGTTCCGTCTCCAAATTGGTCTGCCCATCTTTTCCTCGGTCTTCCCTCGTTTCTTCTTCCTATAGGTTTATAGTTTAAGGCTATTTTTGGTATTCTGTTATTATTCATCCTCTGAACATGATCTTTCCATTTATTTCTATTTCTTTCAATAGTATGGATTATTTCTTCTACTTTTAATTTTGTCCTAATATCCTGACTACGTTTTTTTAATCAATTTTGGTATATCCAGCTATTGCTCTAATGAATTTCATTTCTGATGACTGTATTCTCGTACTATTTCTTTTTGTTAGTGTCCATGTTTCTGATCCATAGATCAGAGTTGGTATTGCCATTGTTTTGTATAGTTTTATTATAGAGTCCTTTCTTGCTTTATTTTTAATGTTCTTTTTATTTTGCCTGTTATATAGTTAAATTTATTTATTTTCTCTATTATATCAGCTTCCTCTTGGTACGAGATTTCTGCTCAATTATTATGTTATCTAACACTATTTTGGATTTTACTGGATTAATTACTTTAAATGACATGGTTTCGGATTTATTTGCTGATATTTTCATTCCATATTCTGTAGCAATTTTATCTAGACTATACAGCATTTTCTGCAGGTCATCTTCATTTGTGGTCATTATTATTTGATCATCTGCGTACAACATATTTTTCAATTTAGCTCCTGATACATTAATGCCTCCATTGACTTTATTCGACCAAATCCTTACTATTTCGTCAACATACAACTTAAAAACTGCGGTTGATAAAGGTCAACTTTGTCTTATGCCACCATTAACTATTACTGGTTATCTTTTATTTATTTTTATTTTTGTGTCAATGTACATAATTTTTATAACTTCAATTAGTTGTAAAGGTATGCCTCTATTATTTAAAATTTTCCACAGTATCATTCGTGATACTTTGTCAAAAGCTTTATAATAGTCAATAAATAGTAAGTGCGTCCCTAAATTTTGTTCTCGTCGTTTTTCTATTATTTGTTTAAGAGTAAAAACATTGTCAATGGTGGTTCTTCCTTTTCTAAAACCAGTTTGTTATTCTAGGAGTATTGCATCTGTTATTTTGTTTAACTGAGTATTTATTATTTTGGCATATGTGTTGTAGGCAGCACACAAACTAATCCCTCTATAATTTTCAGGTCTTCTTCTTTCCCCTTTCTTAAATATTGTTATCACTTTAGCTATCTTCCATTCTTGCAAACTGAGTTTATAAGTGCAATAACAACGTCTTCGTAGGCACTGTGGTCAACTGAAACATCGTAATTTAAATTTATATTGTGGAATTAATCCTTAAAGAATTAATCCTTTTAAATAGATCACTCCGGTATATGGGTGACTTTAATTAATTAGAGCCAACTGAAAAATTCAATGCTACGGCCAGGATTTGAACCACGGAGTTCCTGGTTTCCGTCCAGTCGTTCTAACATATACCAGAAAAAATTATTTAAAAGGATTAATTCTTTAAGGATTAATTCCTCAATATAAATTTACATTAGAAATATTCAGCGATAAAAATCCTGATATTTAAGTGCTTACAATAGTAAGTCGCCACAAATGTTTATCGCAAATATGAGAACTCTAAGTGGTCTACCGGGAAAATAAAATGAATCAATTAGGGAATTTAATGTCAGGACGGCACGTTGGCCGTGGTAGCTCAAGGGGTTAGAGCGACTGGACGGAAACCAGGCCGTGGCATTGAATTTTTCAGTTGACTCTAATTAATCGTAACTGAAACCAACTCGTTTCAAACCTGCAAGATTGTTAGCCGCATCAATGTGTTTGTGATATCCCATTCTTTTCAATTTCATTGCACTCTATATGTTTAGACCGAAAATTAGCTTGGTTTTGAACATTTCGAATTCTTCGACTTAAATTGCTCCGCCCGCGTCTTATAGGTGGCATGAATCTTAAACTGAGTATAAACATATAAAATAAATAAAAAAACATAGATAAATACGGGAACTTTGAAGTAACACGCAGTAATTTAGAGGTCTCAAATAGCTAAACTTTATATTGTAGAAGAAGAAAGTGACAAAATTCGGGATGCATTCCGGCAGTTTATACTCACTTGAAGGTTCTGTTCATAAATTATAAGGTTACTAACTAAATTTCAATTGTTCTATTTTCATATTGTGATTTGGTTCTCTTTTGTTTTCATGATTTTGTTATCTTTTTTTTTAATCTTCATAATAACCTTCCTAAGATAGCATATCAATTTCGAAAAAGTAAAATGTGCTTTTTCTGTTTTTCTGCCCAATTTTACCAATTTTTCTCTTCATAAGTACCCTCCTCACATTTAAACGAATATTTAAAGACAACCAAATTGGTCCAGCCGTTAAGACTTAGTGGCTACGATTTAACAATTCATTTTTACGGTACCGATCTGGTAATTGAAATATCTTTGAAGACTTTGGCAAGACGTGAAATATCTTTCTACTTTGTAATGCTTTATAAGTTTCCTTGTGTACTTTCATATTTGGTTAATAACCTGGTCCATTATCAAGTCAGGCTTTTTCTCACCTTTTAAACCTTCCTTGGACTTAAGAAAATATTTCAAAACCCAAATTATGCAAATCAATTCAGCCGTTCTCGACTTTTTTGTGAGACTAACAAACATCAATTAATATATGTATATACATAAGATATCTTATTTGCGGTGTTATTTCCTTGCTCATGCGAAACAATTGGGTAGTGGTTTTTGAAAACAAAGTGCCATAAAACACAGTTTACAGATTCTTCATGAAAAAAAAAATCCCATGTGGCCATGCTTAATTTCAAATATAGAAAAATTACGGCTTTTGCATAAATATTTCCCAGTGAAACACAATTGACTGATCGCAAAGAATGGAATCAGTTTAAGACTTAATTACCTTTATCAAGCTATCAAGTTTGTTACTTCTAGGTCATCTATGAGTAAATGTGTGTCTATTTAAAGAATAAAAATTATAAATCTATTACATGAAGTTGCTTTTGCCACAAAAATAAAAATATGTTTATTTATTTGAACCTATTTATTTCGCAACTTGACAAGCTGTCCGGTAAATTTCTTTTAACAAGATAACATACGAAAGTATACACATATGTTTTCATATTAGACAGTAAACAATCTACAGACGTTCTTCAATTATTCAGAAGAACTAAGGGGTTTAAAGTAGTATACTCAATTGACATTAAAACATTATATAAACTCTATTGCTTTACATAATAGAAATATTCTCCTGGGCTCATTAATTCTTACTCTACCACTAATCTAGATCGGGGAGGATACAAAGATGTTATTTTATATAAATGTTTCAAGTCTGTCGTATTAATATCAGAAATGAATATTTTTAAATATAAAGCTTACCCTAAGTTGGATAAATACATAGTTAATGTCTGGAATGTCTCTTTATTTTTGGAGTTAGGGTAGAAAAGTTGAAGCCACTCAAGGGTAATGCTTTCCAAAATATTATACATGAGGTTTTGGTTCTTGTAGTTTACCCTCTGCAGGTCCTTTAGGGGGGGTGAGTATATAAATGTAAACATCATCAAAATAAATACAAAATAGCACTTCAGAAAGCTTTTACTTATAACAGAATGTGCAGTAATTTAAAACAGATCTTACTTCTCCATTTTCTTTGAGAGCTTGGTTTTGAAAATGTGCCAGGACACACTGCAGGAACGGTTTCTAGCTAAATCCTTGGTCCTATTTGCCATAAATGTGTCTTAGACTAAAACTATTAACCTGATTGAATTTTAGTGCCAATTTAGCTTCTGTTTCAAGCTTTAGAGACCATAAATGGGCCATACTCCAAATGGGTCCTAAAGTAGGTAGTAAATTTGCAATAAAACGGGATTCTCCTCCGCAGTGGCCCCATTGCACCAGAAAGAGTAGCTTCTAAATTGACATGTCTAATATTCCTGAAAGATTGCAGTAGAAAAAAGTACAAATTTTCAATAATAGCTCTAGAGATATTTTTCTATCACATCTGCTAAATAATATTCAGTGTGAATGTCATACTAAACAAAAACTATATTTCGAAAATGTATAAGCTTTTTATTATTACATTCTATATAAATAATTTCAATATGATTCAAATTATCATTACGTTTTTAAATTTTTAAATCATTATCTATACCAGTTAAAGGAATTAAAACACGGTTTGACGTTCATAAATTTGGAATTTAAAATAAGGCTTCCGCTTTCTTTTCTGGTTACCAATTAAGACAGAGAAATTGCAAAATTTGGTCCAAAATTTCAATGTGAAGATTTTTTCAGGAATGCTGTCTTGTAGTCCTCTGAATTTCAAAAATAGAAGCGCCTCCGTAAACAGGCGTCCCTTAATTGAAAATAAAGGGAAAATTTTCAAGAAATAATTATTTATTTAATTTCTTTAACTTTGATAAAGGTTTTATTAAAACTTCTGTATTTGATAATAAATACGTTTCATATTTTGACTTACTGTAAATAGCTTGTTAGGCTCTTTGCTGATTCTCACATATTTCAAATTGAATTAAGATAAGTAGTCCTCTGGATACTTATGAATACCTTGAGATATATATTTCATTCTTCATATCAATATCTGAAATGCAATATACTTTAATCAAAACACTTGTAGCAATGTTGTCTTTGTTCGTTTTTCTTTGCCATAGAAGTTTCTATGCAGTTTTAAAGTGATTGAAGTCTTCTTTGGTTTTTATGTTGTGATAATTGCACGAATAAATAATACACATTACAGCAAATAGCTTTTACAAATTGTAGGGAAATTGCAGTGGGATTCTTAACACAATTCCCAGCCAGGTGTCTTCCAAGTAGAGAAGCTAAGATTATTATAGGAATAGGATTCTATTTTCATCAGAACGAAGGTAAAACGATTACTAAACAAGAAAAATATAAACTTCTGAAAATTAATGTATTATGGTCTTTAAGTCTGTGCAAATAATTCCACAAAAACCTGATATTTCATTTAGGTTAGTCTAACAAATAATCACACCCTTAAAGTTTAAACCCCGTCTAAAAAATTTCTATCACGTAATAATTGCGTAAAATACTGGAGTATTACAAGAGTTTGTTCTTGTGACACTGTAGGCAACCTTCAAGTATTTTTGTAGCAATTCTTTATTAAATATCAGAATTTTAACATGACTTGCATTGACAACGTTCAAGTATTAATTATTATTGGTAATGTAATGTAAATTAAAAATAAATTATTGAGCATGTTATCTACTTAAACCGTCAAGGTATTAATGGTATATGCGTAAGAAATTGATTCCTTCAAGGACAATGACACAATATCACAATGTAGTGAGAATATTGAGAAAAGAACTGTGAAAACATTGTATCACTGAGAAAGAAATGAGGAAATTAGAGGAATGTGTAAGATCTAGCCTGTGAGTGAAGAAGCTACAAGAAATAAAATTTAGTGTAGAAAAGCACCCTAAATAAGTAAGTTCAGGACGACCGAAAGAAATGCAAGGAGGCCTTGATCATTATAACAGCTGACTGTGCCTAACACAAAAATAAAAATAAGAGGAGCAAATTTATTTCTGTAATTTCATTTTGAGGAATTTTAATTCCAGAAAGCTGTTTTACTTTCACTTTCATCCACACGGCTATATCTCGATACAGAATCACTGCTATTTATCTCAGAAAACGGCTTAGTAAAACAAATCTCATTAGATTAAAAAAGGTGTGAGTATAGTACATGGTAAATATAATTGAGATAAATTGAATCAATGTGTTACAAATATATATATATATATATATATATATATATATATATATATATATATATATATATATATATAGAAAGTTATAAACATGACTTATCCATCATTTGAACAACTGGCCGGTATAAAATATTAGATTGCAAGAAAATTCTGCCACTGGTCATACAACTAAACAAATAGAATTTTTATTTACTGGAAGGTTATGGCCTAAAGCGTCCTATGGATACAAGAGGAGGATGCTTCCAACGTCTACTTTTTTAAGGTGGTAGTTATGAAAATTTAAATTAAATTTGTGATTTTAATTGCGAAAATGCTTCAAAAGCTTGCTCGGAAGTAAGGACTATGTTTGCCGAAGACAATTTAGCGCCATGACCGGCCAATTCAAACAGAAAAAAGAATGAATATAAAGAAAGAAACATTATTTACTCTTCACAACCGCAGCTCACGGATTCTAACAAATATTAACGTTAAGTTAATGATGAAAGGGTCATTGTCATTACAAGTAGCCGATATTTTTATGTGTTACAGGCCGAAGTTTCAGAAGCCGTGACATATTTGTCACTAGGCATTATGTAGTATACATTAAAAATATTTATACCCCGAATTATTTCACTCATGCAATGAATGCTAGAACAAGAGTTTGACAGATCTGGTGTTAATGAACGACACTCTAACATGCAGGAAGGTGTGACGACAATCAAATGCTTTTTACACTCTTTATATTGCCTCACCACAATCAATGTATATTAGCACCGTAGTGTTTCAGTATACATCTTAAATTTATTTTGAAGAATTGGAACAAACATGATTGAATTTCTCGTAAGTGGATATTTCTAAAGTATTAATTGACTGTAATTTTAACTCTGGATACGTTTATGACTATTGTTGGAGTTGCAATTTATTTGCTTATATAATACATTATGTTTCGTTGGTTTACAGACTGGAAAAACAGCAAATATAATGAAATACAGTCCATTAATTATTTAAATACACAATATAGCTTTCATTTGTCCAAAAGTTTAATGTTAATATTATTGTTTTATACTAATAAGAACAGCCAAGTGAAAAATATTCGTGCTACATTTCCGAAAGTATTTTATTCTCATGTGCCCTGCAGTTTTGACATTAAATAAGATATGCAACTCCTTGTAAACTGTCCCTGTTTCTATAATAGACCTTCTGTGATTTAAGCAGTTGCAAATATAGTTGAAAACTATTTTAACAATTTATATTCTATGATTGCTTTTCAATTTTTAAATATCATTTCCACCAATTTGAAACTTCAGAAAGTTTCTGGACTTGTATGGAACAACATTACAAATTCTGCTTTCACAGCGAACTATTGTGTTATTTCAAATAAATGTTATATGTGAGTGTATTTTGTTATAAGTTTTGCTTCTATGAATTTTTTGTCCTCATTCGTATTTTACCGGAAATGTAGAAGTTTATTATCTTTACAGATTTATACAAATTATAGTGTTATTATTAAAAAACTAATTTTACAGAATTTTGTAAATAACTTTAAATAAATGTGTATTCTCAATTATTGCTTATTTTGATCGAAAGTTGGAATTGTTGTTCTTTTAACATTAATTTTAGCTGGCCAGTTGAAAATCGTTTTATTTATTTAACTGAGCTTTAAAAGAAAAGTTTTAATTCTAAAGAAAAAGAAATTGCGGAACTTCTCTAAGCACAAAACATTATTTATTTTCAAATTAGGGTAAAAGCTTCAAATCTTTTGTCATTTATCGCAACAGGTGTAGTTACAAATGCATAAACGAATTTAACAAACACTTAAAAATGGGTAAGATTTATTGGTGAATAGCCAGATAGTTTCATGACTGGCATTTGTTTTAGCTCTCAGTCGATGTTTCAATCCTTTTAGAAATACCATAGGAAACCTCGTGGACACAAACTTTCTTTTCGATCGTAAAATATATTACTATATAAGTAAATAACGGTTTCTCTGTATGCTATCACTTTAATTTAATAACTACACTTATCTGAATACAACATTGTATAAATGTTCATTGATAAGAAGGCACTTTTGATCTTCAGGTATATCTATCAGGTTAGTTTACTTTCAGCATTAAAAATACTCATAATTTAACCATATAACTTTAGATAAATATGTAAAATTCATGTTTGAGTAATAATATACCAAATATAAACAAAAATAACGGCTTTGCTCTCGTTTATGCGAGATGTATTTACCTTCCATTTCTAATACTTGACATCTTTGGTACAGCTTTAAGCAAGTTTATTTTTTTTCTTATGTGAGAGCTTTTCTTGGGATCTTTCTATTCCACGTTAAAAAAAAACATGTCAAATGTGTAACTTAGTTCAAATGTGGTTTTAATAGTATCTGTTTATTTGTTTTTAACTTTTGCTTATTTTCTACTTTTAATAAACTTATTTTTACCTTATTATTTTAAAATAAACTGTTAAACTGTTAAGTGTAAATCTACTTTGACATAATATTTGATGTTTACGTTTTATTCCCTTAGCATATAAAGTGCTGAAAAGAAATGTCCATTAACATTATGAAAACAAAAATCGCTGATTTGGAGGATCTCAACCCAGATTGCCTTTGAAACTGACAATATTTAATATGGAAATGAAGTTCCTGTAGACTATATACTTTGGAAATGCTTTTAAATCAGCTGTTCTTATGAAACACTTCTGTACTCAACTATACGGAGAGATAAATTCTTATATTCTTGATTCTAAATATCAAGAATTTATTCTCTCCTTTTACCTTCAAAGCTTTAAGGTCTACATTCAGTCGTTAATTGTTTCATTGTTTAATTTCAGAAAGTCTAATATTTCCCTTGGGAAGTTTATAAGGATACTGATGGAAACAATGCATAAGAACGTTCAGAATATCGGCTTACAATTACAGACAGGAAAGATATCCTCCGGCACATGACGAGGCTAAAGTGACATAGGTAAGAAAAGAATTAATTTAGACTATTTGGGGTCTGCCTGATGGTATAACTGGGTGTAAAAGATGTATCTTAATTGATTTATTATCGCTAGGGTTAAAATGTAACGAAGTAAAGTATAAACGTAAAAAGTAGCAATTTGATCACATTAAAGCATTTTTTATCTTTTGGAAAATGTATGTTAGGGTAGATTTTCAATTTAAAATATTTTGTAGTGCTGAATTGTTTAAAAATATTTAGTAGATATGTATGTAAAGATTTCTATTCTTACAATTATTATTCTATTAATTATGGGTTTTGTAAAATATATATACTCTGCATTACAATCAAAATTTATAACTGAGTAAATATTTTTCAATTTAAAATAAATGTCCAACTTTTTTATTCGAAGATGGAGATATATTTTTAACATTTTTAATATATTTTGCTTTGGGTAATACAGTTTCATATTGTCAACAAGTCTAAGTCTCTTTAATATGCCACTTGTCAAAAGTATGACGTAAATATATGTTTAAAAATATTAGCGTTATTAACCTTATTACTGAAGGCCTTTCTTCCACATCTTTAGCAAAGTAAAGACAACATTCTCGAGAAATTAGATCCAAATTAAATTATAATCATAAACGAATGAATCTTAATACATTAAAATATACTTGTATAGCCTCATAAAATAGGAAAAAGTAGTAAAATGATAAAATATTAAACATGAATTAAAACGCTAAAATAATTTCACTGCTTGATCATCCTTAACATTTACTAGAGCGAACTGATTATAATGATGACGATGATGAATATAGATCGTATTGGAGTTACAACTCCTTGAGATTCATTGCAATCCTTAACCTTATGATTACGTATAAAATGAAGCTAGTCTTGAAGGGCTTGATAATGATAATAAAGCTGTGGGGATTTTCTTATATTTATCCAAGGCATTTGATGATGTTGTTCATGATAAATTACTGAATAAGCTACAAAAATATGGCATTAGGGGACAATTCTTAAACGTTTTTGAAACTTATTTGGTAAATCGTAAACAATGCACAGAAATCTATCATCTAGAACAATGCATGACAGAAGTAACAAGGACTAAATACAAATCAATAAAGATCGGTGTACCACCAGGATCTGTACTTGAACCACTCCTGTTTTATTATAATTATGTAAATGAAGCAATAAA
The DNA here is from genome assembly GCA_030765055.1 of Mantis religiosa. Classification (NCBI taxonomy): domain Eukaryota; kingdom Metazoa; phylum Arthropoda; class Insecta; order Mantodea; family Mantidae; genus Mantis; species Mantis religiosa. The sequence continues at coordinate 32,883,705 of CM060954.1, forward strand.
CATTATATAAATATAACAATTTGTAGCAAAAGCTTCACTTATCTTAAGAAAATAATGTTAATTCTTCTTTCTAATTGAAATCGATTTCACGATCTCTTGTTCGCGTTCAGTCAAAGAATACCACAGGAGAAAACAAATTCGTCGTTAAGGAAGTTACTATGTTGTTATGTTTTTTTCATTATTACCAAAATCTGAAAACGAAACAAACTTAAGAACAGAATCAACTGCTGGTATTTCAAAATTCATTATGCGATGTTTATTTTTTAAAATAAATATATCTTCCCAAACCATTAAATCTATCGGTACATTTAATTGTTTTAATAATTTAACTTCAGGATTTATACTATATTTAAATGACTGAAAATGATCTGCTGCGGCCAATTTATCAGTTTTTTTATACTTAATGTTTTGAAAATGTTCTTTCGATCTGGTTTACAAATTACGTTTCGTCTGTCCAATATAAATCTGATCAAAATCTGAACAATTAAACTGATAAATACTAGATTTTTTCTTATTAGGAATTTTATCTTTTTAGAGAAATGTATTAAATGTTAATACTATATATATTTTGAAGAACTAAAGTTATACCAAATTCTATAAAAAGTTTCTGAAATTGTTTACTAACCCAAGGATGGTAAACAATTCTTTTTAATTATAATAATCTTTTATTTGTTAAGAGTAGAAATATCATTAACAGTTATTTGATATTTAAATTTTTCACTCTTCTGTTGCATAAAGTCTTTATTAAAACCATTAATTAAAACAGAATTAATAATGTGTTTATATTATTTATTAAATTACTTTTTATTCAGAGGTATATTTATTAATCTATAAATAAACGATTAAAATCAGCAAATTTATGTTACTAACTAAACTTGTTAGTTCGATCTGTATCCCGTAGGTGTCAGGAGCCAAACAGAGTAGACGTATTGCCTGAAGTGCCATCTAGTGGCATTTAAGGTACGAAAGACTCAGGTCTTTCATTCCAAACTATTACATTTTTGGATTTCCAAACTACGTACTCTAAATATAAATATTGCCTTCTTTCAGGAGAAATAAAACATAAAGGAAAATGTCAAACTATGCGAGTATATACAAACACTTAAAATAATATGAAATTTATGCTTACAGCCAGATCATCATTTCTTACGAATTTGGAGTACGTTCGTTCACTTTGTTAGTTAAAAGAAGATTTGCTTTGAAGAGTGGCTTTTATATTTAATAATAAGTATCAAACGAAATATATTATACATATGCCAAGATATTAGTGGTCTCTTTGAAGCACCGGTTATGAAAGCAATATCTCAACAAGAATAAAAGGAATTTAACTTTGCTCATGACGTCCAAGAGGCAAAAATGTTTAATTTTCACAAGTGGGTATCTGGCATTTCTAGAAGGGCAATGCACTTTCTCCAGATGTATTTCCTGGAAAAAGTTATTTGTTTTCCATCTCTTTCAAAGTAAATTGCTGGAATAATTATCTAGAGGACCACTTCATTCCAAATCGAAAATGTTTTAATAAAGAAACATTGTAAGTCTCACAAAATACAAGGATCTTCATAATGTAATAAAGGCCTACCTAAAAGTTAAAAATAATTTATTTTGTTTCAGTTTACTCTATTCGCCATACTGGAAAACGTATAAAAATATTTGCTAAAATAATGACAACAATGATGCATTTTATCCTAAAAAACGTTTTGCTTTAATACATTTTACTTTAATAAATAAATTACTGTTTCTCCTTTCTACTACATTCGCTACCATAAATATTTAATTTCAAACAATTTCTTATTTGCATCAAAGTTAAATAATTAGAAAAATTTGAATTATATTTGTCATTGACTGGAAGTAGAAACGATGTTGAAATACAATGCGATCCATATAAACCTGCACCCTAAACCCTAAACCTGAACCAATAATAGGACACACGTAGAACTTTAGGAGAATATAATATACAGTTGGCAGATTACATTACACTATTTATATTTCAGTGAAAACGTTGGAAGTGTCCTACACCAGCCTATGGATCGTTGGTCCCATTTTCTTTGATACGACTGTAGACACTGAAGTTTATATGGGTATCTTCAAGACATTTGTGGAGCAGCTGGATGATATCGAATTGAGAGAAGGTTATTTCCAGCAAAATGGAGCAACGTGCCATACATCTAATGACACCATGGAACTTGTAACCAGTTTTTTTGATAATCGAATAATCTCAAAAGGTCTGTGGCCCCCCAGATCCCCTGACCTAACCTCGCCAGATTTTCTGTTGTGGGGGGTATCTAAAAAATAGAGTGTAAAAGAATATGCCACGGATAATTTATGGTCTGAAGGAATGCATTCAAAGCGAAATAAGTAACATCGACGAGGATACTCTCTGTAAAACTTCTGAGAATATAGTGAGACGAGTGCAAACATGTATAGATGCTGGTGGAGGACACTTCTAATCTTTTCTCTGTAATGTAAATAGTGTAATGTAATATCCCAATTGTGTATTATATTCTCCCAAAGTTACACGTGTGTCCTACTATTGGTTCAAATGTTATGGCCTATTGAAGCGGTTCAGATTTATATGGATCGCACTATACCTAGATTAACTCGGAAAATTACCTAATGCACGTTCAAATAACTTTATTGTTGAATCTCATTTCTATAAATATCTGTACATTTAAATGTATATTTTACACCTTATTTGATTTTTATAAATTAAGGGGGAAGGGAAACAATGCTTTAATATTGTTATTTTGGCGCCGTTAATCTTAGGAAGTTTGATTTTAAATGGTATTATTAGTTAATTTGGTATAGCGTATAATTCGTTGATATGAATTCATAAAACAGCATTGTAACACCTTAAAGAGTCCAACTATTATAAAGATTTCTGAGAACTGTTTTAATTTTGAAAAGTAATATTTTCATACTACTATTTTTAGGAAGCAAATAATTTTTTTATAAAATACACACATTTTAAAAATTGCATAAAGCATAAGATGAAGTGTAGTTATAGCTATGCAGAATTCAATTATATTTTACCTGATATTCAATACATTAACAAATTAGTTTGGACAAAACAATTATTCTTCTTTTTCTTCTTTTCCTTTCACCCCCTTTGGGGCACGTTGAATCAATCATCTCCCTATATGCTGTTCTTTACTTAGTTCCCAGTATTTCTTCATTCTATATTATCTTTTACCCGTTTCTTCTGCCGAGATAATGGTTTAGGATTTTAATGTACCTATATTTATCTTTAAACCTTTTATTTTCTTTATTAGTTTTTAGTTAGCTGTCCCGTCAGGCACTGAATTTTCTGTGATTTTTAAATCTGCTAAGACTTTTCAGTTTCTTTAAACCAGTTAGGTTTTATTTTACGGTTACGGAAGGAATCACAAATTTGTTTAGTTAATCTGCTAGAGTTCATTCTGAGGAGATGGCCATAATAATTTATCTGCATAGTATCTGAGAGATTTTCAATTTTCTTGTAGAGATGTATATTATCTCGTGGCATAGAACTTTTCAGTCTGACTCTACGTTTCCACAATTTAGCCTATACACGGCTAGTGTGAAAGAACAATTAATTTCTATTAATTGACCTAATAGTGGTTAACTATAAAGCCCGGGCCTTAAAGTACTTACACGTTGTAAGTCGCCATTAAGGTAGTTGTCTCATGTGTTTATGAGAACTGCTAAGTGCTTTACCGGGAAAAACACGAGTCAGTTGGAGAATTTAATGTCATATCGGCACGTTGGCCATAGTAGCTCAATGGTTACAGCAGCTGGACGGAGACCAGAAGATCCCTGGTTCCAATACCGGCTATGGCATTGAATTTTTCAGTCTGACTCTACGTTTCCACAATTTAGCCTACACACGCCAGTGTGAAAGAACAATTATTTGTATGTTACCTTATGATCTTGGAATTTTGGTCCTATGATTTTTCTTAATATTTTCCGTTCTTTTAATTCTGACCCTTAAAATTCATGTTGAGTGTTTCTGATGTGTAAAGTACATCTGGTTTAATCATTGTTTTATAATGTATACTTTTGTATCCCCATGATAGTGATTTCTAAGTATCTTTTGATAGTTGGAAAGCTAGCTAAAGTTCTTTTTTTCATTCCATTGCTTTATTTTCCTTGGTATTCTAGCTAATCCATCATTATTATTATTATTATTATTATTATTATTATTATTATTATTATTATTATTATTATTATTATTATTATTATTATTATTATTATTATTATTATTATTATTATTATTATTATTATTATTATTATTATTATTATTATTATTATTATTATTATTATTATTATTATTATTATTATTATTATTATTATTATTATTATTATTATTATTATTATTATTATTATTATTATTATTATTATTATTATTATTATTATTATTATTATTATTATTATTATTATTATTATTATTATTATTATTATTATTATTATTATTATTATTATTATTATTATTATTATTATTATTATTATTATTATTATTATTATTATTATTATTATTATTATTATTATTATTATTATTATTATTATTATTATTATTATTATTATTATTATTATTATTATTATTATTATTATTATTATTATTATTATTATTATTATTATTATTATTATTATCATTATTATTATTATTATCATTATTATTATTATTATCATTATTATCATTATTATCATTATCATCATTATTATCATTATCATCATTATTATCATTATCATCATTATTATCATTATCATCATTATTATCATTATCATCATTATTATCATTATCATCATTATTATCATTATCATCATTATTATCATTATCATCATTATTATCTTTATCATCATTATCATTATCATCATTATCATTATTATCATTATCATTATCATTATCATTATTATTATTATTATTATTATTATTATTATTATTATTATTATTATTATTATTATTATTATTATTATTATTATTATTATTATTATTATTATTATTATTATTATTATTATTATTATTATTATTATTATTATTATTATTATTATTATTATTATTATTATTATTATTATTATTATTATTATTATTATTATTATTATTATTATTATTATTATTATTATTATTATTATTATTATTTGTTATTATTGTTATTATTGTTATTATTGTTATTATTGTAATTATTTTTATTATTGTTATTATTACTATTATTACTATTATTACTATTATTATTATTATTATTATCATCATCATCATTATTATCCTGTTTGAGAGAGAGCCAGTGTTTTCACTTCGCTATAGGAGAGCTTTTGTCACGTAAGCATCCGTGCACGACAAAAGGGAAAAGAAAAACACAAAACGTTCATTTTTATGTTTGCATCCACATCTCCAAGTTTGCTTCTTCTTCTCCTCCTCCTCCTTTGTGCAAAGCTTGTACCGAGAGATCCACGGGAGGCTTTGCAGTAGCAGTATATTATTTTAAATTCTAATTTACACAAGATGGTACATCAAAAAAAGAGAGAGATGTGTGTTTGTCTTTAGCCGTGCATGGCAACTTCAAATTCGGAACGCATACAGAGAGAAAAGACATGCCCCTCACGTCACGCTACCCCTACGTTCCAGGTGAGCTAACGACCGCTGTATGCCATCTGTGCGTGGCCAGCTCAACTAACTGCGTTTTTAATTCCCATATTTTTCTCTTCTTCCACGACCATACTCATGTTTAGCATGCAAACATTAAGAGAAACGTGCGCTTCTTTACTGCAAGTTGTCATTTGTTTTCTTAGAGCAAAGGCTACAGCTTTTTGCTTCTGTGGTTCTTGACCGATTGTTTTGCATTTTTAACTACATGTTATAATGGTTCTATGGAATTTACTGTTACCTTTTCTCTAGTGTCATGAAACATCCGATTTAGTTTTCTTTTCCATTCTCTTTTTGTACATTAAATATATATATATATATATATATATATATATATATATATATATATATATATATATATATATATATAAAATGTTGTAGTAAGTTTCCCTATCTCACACAATGCACTACTTATTCAAAATGAAGGCGGCTTCATGCGCAATTCCCCCAAAAGCTCGAGATACATGTTATCTATGATGCACTGCTGTATATAAGGAATAGTATTTGTTGAAGTAGACGTTGCATGATGTTTCCATAGCTTACTCCATATATTTAATGACTTATTTATTTTACAGAAAAGTTTTATTTATTTAAAACCTATTAGCAACTGTTCAAAATGTTAAATTCATCTTTAATTTTTAATGAAGGGTTATCAAAATGAATATACACTAAAGCTCATTTATTTATTGGTTCAGTGGGTTATAGTAAGTATGAAAATATTTACTACTTTGTTTTTAAAGCTCGTATGATTGTGAAATCATTTACCAGTCCCGAAATTAAATAATGCTATATCAAATTCGCAGATTGAATGCTTACCATACTCTTCTTATAAATAAAATATGACATTAAATGTCCATAGCACGTTTGAAACATTGCAGATGATGCCTTTCTTTTAGCAATTTAAGAAGACTTTCCTTCCAAACTTAGTTTGTGTTCTGATGCTTTCATTGCACACACAAAATATTTGCACAATTTTATCTTTAATTTAGTAAAACACGACATATTCCTAAATAGCGAGTCTGCCCTGCAAAAATTTATCTTTAAACTTAGTGAACTTTGTAAGCAATATAATATGAAAATTTCTTTTATAAAATCAAAGGTAATGGCATTTATTGGGAAAGAGCCAATTAGAACAAAAATAGTTATAAATAATCGTTGCGTTGAACAGGTAAGCCGTTTTAACTACTTGGGAACTGATGTTAGTTATGACAAGGAATATGATGTCTACAATAAAATATGCAAATTTCAAAGACTGTGTGGAACAATAAATGGGACATTTAGAAACAAAATACGTAAAGAAACAAACTTAAAGTTCTACAAAGTTATGGCTGTACCTATACTGGCATACGGAAGTGAGACTTGGACGTTAACTAAAAAGCAACAGAGTAAACTACAGGCTTCAGAAATGAAATTCTTGAGAAGAGTGAAAGGAATGATCTCAAACAAAAATGGAAGGAACATGTTGAAAGAATGCCGGATAATAGACTTACAAAACAAATATTACAGTATCATCCTAAAGGTAGGAGATCGGTGGGCAGACCCAGGAAACGATGGCTGGAGGACTTCGAAGGTGGAACAGGCACTTGATTGCCTATGCCATGAAGTGAAGAAGAAGAAGAAGAAGAAGAAGAAGAAGAAGAAGAAGAAGAAGAAGAAGAAGAAGAAGAAGAAGAAGAAGAAGAAGAGGAAGAAGAGGAAGAAGAAGAAGAAGAAGAAACATATTACTAGCTGTGATTTTAATAACGCCACGAATTTTAATCAACGTTGCTTATATTTCAGAATATTAATGACATTATCAATATAACTGGTAATGGTTTTAATTAACATACATTTATATGGAAATAATATAATGTGGCTAAAATAAAAATGAATTCATTTTGTGGATAAATAATCAGGAATTCTTTGTATATCCAGTAAAATCTATCTCTGCCTACACATATGTAGTACAGTCACCCAATATGCATAAAAACTTACTTTATAAATTTAAAAAAAGCTTCAAACACTATTTATAACGCTGAAAATTAACACAATATGATAAAATTTTTACTTTTTAATATGCATATGTATTTATTTGTAGCGTAGATTGTAGCGTGTCTCCTCAAGTTGAAGAGCTCCTGAGCTCCTATGTCGATCGGGTTGATTTATCTTCATGAGCCTTTTCCCCCATCCTGAAAGATAAATATCAGGTAACTCTAAGTTCTATGGACCCTGTGCTCATTTGAAGATCAGTTCATCCATTCCATTCATCGTCCGATATGGCAACGTTGGAAGCGCCATATAAAACGAAGTACGTCACTCTTTTATAGTTTTAAAATTAAAGTATTTCTATTATTTTGTTTACTTTAACTGAGTGAAATATATGTGTACAAACATAGTGGAAGAATGGAAATTAATTTTTCTTTCACACTGGCCGTGTGTAGGCTGAAGTGTGAAAACGTAGATTCAGACTGAAAAATTTAATGACATAGCCGGGAACTTACACGTTGTCAGTCGCCATTAAGGTAGTTGTCTCAATTGTTTGTGAGAACTCCTAAGTGGTTTACCGGGAGAAACACGAGTCAGTTGGAGAATTTAATGTCATGTTGGCACGTTGGCCATAGTAGCTCAATGGTTAGAGCAGCTGGACGGAGACCAGAAGATCCATGGTTCAAATCCCGGCCATGGCATTGCATTTTTCAGTCTGAATCTGCGTTGCCATTGTGGAAGAATTACATAAATTTGTAGAAATTTTGGATTCCTAAGAATTATATCGGTTGTATAATATTTATGACATGAATTTAATAAAAAGGAGTTACTACTTATATTTAACGAGAAAAGCATGTATTGTTGGAAAAGTAGACACCTAAATTGTGCTTTTATGTTGTATACGTGTTGTATAAATTACTGATTTAAAACATTTGAAGTACCATGACGGAATTGTACCACATTATTAAATAAGGGATATGAAGTAAGATAATAATCAGTCTTGTGGGTATTCAAGTCATTCAAGTGTTAATATATGTTATATATCTTGCATAACCAAGCCCCTACAAATTCCTCGATAGACTATTTAGGTGCGAGGTGTAATAGTTGAAGGGTAAAGGGCCAGATGTCGCGCGCTACAAAGAAGCAATAACCACCAGCTTTGGTGCGCCCTCTGTACTTCTTCAGCGAAGGAATACTCGGCTTTACGTTGAAATTTAAGTTTTACGCTTTATACCTCTATCTTTTGTTTTGTTTAGGGGGTAAATAATATTCATATTTTATTTTATATCACCTCAATCTTCAGAACATATGATATTTAATAATGTACTAGTAAAGAATAATTATGGATATCTGTTTATCATTATTTACAAATGAAGATAAAGAAGTTAAATAGATCATTGAATTTAGCAATATGAAAAATTAAATAACAAAACTAATTTTTAGTACTTGAAAGTAAATAAAGAACATATTAGATTGTAATAAATGACATTATTTTGAACAAGTTCTAATTTTTAGCTACTTGGGATGTGATTTAAGATCTGTAATATTGAAAATAGATGTCGAAAATGAACTTCAGAAATGTTTAAGGAGGCCAAGGATAAACAATGGCAGTTCTTGTACTTCTATATCCAAATGATAGAAAGTAAGATTAAACTATATGTTACTGAATACTCTTGTTTGGCTCTCAAATACATCCAGGATATAAAGGCAGAATTGAAAATAGTTTAACTCATAGAAAAAATTGACCAAAATAAGGAAAAGTGAATATTCAATGGGTGAATGAAGAAAGATTACCAAACATAGAATGACAATCGATAGAGAACCACCATATAAGAAAACCAAATGTATATGGAACGATAATTTGGATTACTGGAGACGTAATATATCCTGCACATGGTCTAGAAATTTTTAAGAAGTAATTAATGAAGGTACTATGTTTACCAATTATGCTGTAGTTAGTAATAGGAAACTGAAGGGTTTGGGAAGAGGGAGGGACTTAGAGAAATGCCCATTGTGTCACCAAAGGGATAAAGAATGGCATTTGCTTTTAGAAATTGAAGAAACTAGGTCGTTTAGGGAGAATATAGGTAAAATATAATGGGCAAGGCTACCAAAACAAATTCAAGCAATGGAGTTAATGCATGTAAAAACTAGGAAACATTTAACTGAAATCGGGAACTTTTTGGGAAAAGTAAGAGCCAAATGGATGAGGAAGATAAGTAAATATGACGAAAATGAAGATGAAGTTATTTTAGATAAGTTGCCAATAGGGACCCATGTACCTCTCGCCTTTACAGTGTCTCACAAGCAGCAATTGCAGATTTGAATGATACCAAAAACTGCAGTCCTATTGCAGCTGAAATAAGAAATCAGTTATTAAGTGGTTCTCATGTGTGTATTTCATGGGTCAGAGGGCACGTGGGCATTGCCGTGTAGATGAGCTTGTAAATAGAGCTGCGACTTCAAATCTTCCAGAGACTTACACTCTATGCCCCATTTCTTATATGAGGCAAACATTAAAGGAGATTATCATCAACGACTGGAATGAATACTGGTTAAAAAGCGATTATGGCGCTTTCACTAAGGATTCATACTTCTGAACAGTTTCTGACAGACATAAATGTGAATTCGTTAATCCTAACTATGTTCTCACTCAATTCTTAACTGGACATGGCAAATTTTCAGCTTACTTATTTCGATTCAAATTCAAATCCACATCTCTTTGTGGAAATCATCTTCAAGATGTCCCTCACATTTTATTTGATTGCCCGTTTTTCTGTTTTGAAATATACGAACTTGAATTATTGCTTCAATCCTTAGGTTATAATTTCTCAAAACCACTTACACATATTCTGATGAATTACAAAACTTATCAAGTTTCATGGCATTCTTAAACAAAATATTTCTTAAGCTAAATGATTCATCTTGATGTTTACTGTTTGTCAGCTTGATATTGAATTTTGTTATGCTTTTGTAAATTGTATTATATTCATAAATTTGTGAACTATATTCCTAATATACCTTTGGGTAAAATAGGAATAAAAAGTTCGGATAATAAATAAATATGACCAATTAGCTCAACAACCTCAGAGTTTGAGACTATTGGGCCCAAAGGTGACCAGCAGCTTAGTGTGAATGTGTAATAATGTTTAATTGAAATATAAATAAACATTACTTACTTACTTGTAACAGGAACCATGCAAGCTTTTTGTTGATGTCTGAGAAAGTTTACAACGAGTAACAGTTTAACCAAAATGCATCACCAGTAAATATTTTACTTTAAGGCCTTTTCAGGAACTTTAAGTTGGCATTTAATTGCACATTTATCTTACAATTTACTCTCGAACAATTATTTTTAAGACAACATAAATTTTCAAAGAATTTAATGGTAAATTTTGGCTTTCGAAACATCTATATCACTTCAGAAATGAAGACTCCAAAATAATCGAAGCATAGAAACCAACGTATAAATTTACTTCAGATGCACATGAAATATTAAAAAGAAAAAATATTTCTAAGTATAGATTCAAGAAACGAAACTCAAACAGAACGAAATTTTCATTTCGAAAAATATTTTCTGTATAGATTCTTGGATTATTCAATATATCTGTAATTATTCATATATAGCCAATGAAAACTATTTTTAGATTACAGAAAATAACACCATCGTAAATCATCTATTATTTTCTAAAGATAATTTTCTTAAATTAACACTAAATTCCATTTACAAGCTTCATTTTTGCAAAACTATTGGAAGTCCTACTACCACTAGAATATTTCAGTAATGCTACATGAACCTGAAGCTTCATAGTCCATAGACTCGGTTGTGGCTACTGGTTTACACCACAGAAGTTTTTTATTCCTTGCTTCCGGTGAAACACCAAAACAAATGATAGCTGTACACAACGTCACAGAAAATATAGTGCATCATGCTTAAAATGAGTTACAAAACGTTAAATGTTCCGTTAAAGCTAAAACTCCCTGTGCCATTCTTTTCTAACCCCAAATATAACAAAATGTATATTAATTTAAAGATTCTATGTTAAAATATATGCATTACCATATATTATCTACATGTATTGCGTGACAATTATCTAACACTCAGGGTATAAGTTTTTATCGTATTAATTCTGTTTAATCATTATGATTCTGCAGTAAACCAGTAAACCATTGCCACCTTTGGTTGACCTTAACTCAAGCGCCTATATTTTTAGGTTAGAAAGGACAATTATATAGAAATTCATTAAAAGCGAATCATTACGGACACGTCTTTCTATATCAAATGGTTCTTGTGACAATGAACAAATCTATTTACAGAAATACATTAAAATATATTAACCTATAGATAAATTTTTATGTTTGTGTGTTTCCTAATTTATTATTGACTTTTCAGTCTAAATTGACTCATGTATAATACATTGAAAATGTTTAATATTTATTTTCATGACCTTTCATATATATTTTATAGGGATCTATATTTCTTATATTAACTCAATATATAATAGATAAATGTGAGTGAAACTTATTTCTGTTCCAAATATTCTGGAAATCGTTTATCATTTTCATATTTTAAAAATATCAAGTCAATTACACAATTTTTAAAATATTTTACGATGTGAAATACTTTGTGGAGAACAGAATATAATATTTATTTTAATTATCTCAAAACTAGCTGTCGGGAAAATTAGAGGGAATATATTTCATTGCAGTAACAGTTCTTAAGCGTTCCAAAAAAATACAAAACCATGAAAGTTTACTGCGTGTAAGCTTTTTCATTAATATATACATTTGATAGTTTTGAAGTATCGTTAAATAAAAGTTATCTTATTAGAGTAAGAAAGTATTGTGAATCAGGATGTCGAAAACTCTTTATAGCTGTATTTCGCATAGTTATACCTACTATTAATTTACAATAATGATAGCTCAATGGAAATGAAACATTATTTAAATATTCTTTGCTAACTGCCTACATGCTCACACACTAAATGTAAAGATCTTAATGTATTAATTAGGGAAAAGATTCACAAAATAAGCAAACATTACTCACAGATTTCAAAATAAGTGCTCGTTTTTCAAGTTTAGCTCTTTAAAAGCAAATTAGCATCACAAGAATAAGTTTAAATTTTCTTGTGTATCACTTAAATTATTGGCTTTATTTTCGTCTTCTCTATAGCTTTCATAACAGCTTCCTACTGTACTCATATTTTTACGTTTTTCTATTAAACTTTATTAATATTTCCATCATTCTTGTACGAGGGCTGTTCAATAAAGAATGATCATAATTATTTTACGGTCATAATTTTTCGCACTAAAATTCAATCTTATTATATTCTGTTAGTTTAATGTAAAACAAACACACCGTAGTAGTCTCATTGTTGGTACTCCTGGTTCCCGCCTGTGAGAACCAGGCAAATTCACACATGTTCAGTATCGCCTACCGCTGTAATGGAGGTAACATGCAGTTAAAGTTGATGTTAGAGGAGGATCCGGAGTTTCTTTCAAACGTAATCACTGCTGATGAAACTTGGCTACATCATTTTGATCCTGAAAGCAAACAGCAAAGCTCAGTGTGGAAATCACCTTCATTACCAACCCCCCCAAAAAGCAAAAGGGGTTGCTTCTGCTGGGAAACCTATGGTCATCTGATTCTTTTATATTCATGGAATGGTTTATCAGCATGTTGTACCTGCACACACATCAGTAACTGAACAGTACAACAGTGATGTCCTTCAAACATTGCAAGTCCATATCAGGCGCAAAAGACCACTTTTCCATGAAGCAGGCTGGATGCTGCATCACGATAATGCGCGGCCGTACATTGCCAATGTTGTTGCTGAATATCTTGCAAAAATCAACTGAAGTGCATCCCTCACCCTCCCTATAGTCCGGATTTAGCCCCACGTGATTTTTCTATTCCCTTATTTGAATAAATGCCTTCGTGGGAGGCATTATCCACCATCAGAAGCAGTGGTGAAGCCTGCGGAGGCAATTTTGAAGGATCTCTCAAAAAGTGGTTTCCAGCATGCCTTTGAAGACTGGCAGAAACGCTGGGACAAATGCTTCGCATTCAGGGGAGACTATTTTGGGAAGGAAAATCAAAATTATGACAATGAGTAAAGGTACGTTGTCAAAAAAAATTGTGATCATTCCCTATTGAACAGCCCTCCTAATTGCACAAGCTTAAGTCTTAACTTTTCGGACCAAAGCATAGCATTCAAACGGGAATTTCTTTAAAAGAAATAATCAATGATTAGTCAATTTATTTTACGATGTAAATGTAAGACTCCTAAAGGCATAATATTTAGGGAAGTTAAATAACTAAAAGTAATTTAAAAACGTGGATAGAAAATTCTTCAAAATTACCTAATTCACCGCATTTTTAAGGTGTAAGATCATTTCATAAATTACTATTCTTTTGGAAAAATTTAGCTCTAAGAGAAAAAATTAACATATATCCTACCATTTTATAATATTCCATAACACAATAATTTGAAAGGAAGCAAAGAGATTTAAATGCTGCGTACTACAATAAATATTTATCCAGGAGAAGGTTCTCGTAATATCAGCTTTGTTTACAAATGCAAATCACTAGATTGGTGGCTCTTTGGAACAGCTAATAACACATTCCGTAACGTTAGTACTTCTTTTGTTTTGCTTTTGTGATAAATATATGTACTTCGTCATAACAAAATATAAAGATTCATTGTTAAATTTGTTTTAATTCATTCCGTAACAAGTTTGGTCGTTATTCCTTTTGTAGATTATGAACATAGACTCCTGCTTTTCAATACTTCAGTAAAATGTTCTACAGAATATATAAACTAAATATTTTAAAAGACACATACAGATTTTAAGCGAATTCATAGCATATAAGTAGATAAAATAGCTTAATAAAATTTTAATGTACTTCTAACAATTTTTCATAATTTTTCGAGGTGAATTCTGTGCAGAAGCACTCGCCAACATATATAGGTATGTATTTTTTTCGCTCCTGAATATACGAAAAATATATGAGGTATATTTTGAAAAAATACCTTCTGTGTGCAATATGCCGTAGAACTAATAAACTTGTCGTGTATGGGTAAAAAGTAATACAAATTCCTAATGTCCAATTCTTACAAAATCCAAATATTTTAAGAGTTTCTGTTAAAATAACTATCTAGAATCGTGTTAAAGAGTCATCCATTTTTTTTCTAAACATTTTATAGTCTGTGTATCCGTAGATAAAATAACAAATATATTTTAATCATTAATTTAATATGACAATTAACATTGGTCCAGTATCTTTAGCTTTTAGTTTCAAGATTTTAGGATTCTTATTCCGCAATTAATTTGTACAGTATTCTTTCTTGTAATGGGATTAATCCTCAGTCAGTATGTTAAATATGTTTGGCATTGGTGCTTTGAAAGTAAGGCCTGAAGTTTCCTGTCATTTACTTCCGTTTTACGGTATAATACATACTTAAAATTCTATAAGTACACATTACAAGCTTTTGACAGAGAATTTCATCTATGAATTGCTAAATTCTCCAGTCACGTTCGTGTTTAGTCTCAACAAAAGATCCTGTTGTTTGGCACGTAATTTGCAATACTATATTTTAATATATACACTAATAAATTTAATCATTAGACAAAACAAAAGAACTATGCTTTTTGTTGACATATTTTTTCATAGTGTTTTGTTTATTGTTCTTGTTGCTAAGGTATTTTCTAAATGTCGCTTGAGAGATAACATTTTTCTTTCATCTAGTTGCTTATTATTCATCTTGTATTTTATCTTCATTAAATACTGCTTACATATTTGCTCGAGATATCTTTGATGTAAACGGGGAAATTTTGTACGCCTAACTGAAAGAAAAACCTAAAGAAAAAAAGAAAATGATGTACCGATCCCTTGGTGTTTCAAAGGACGTGTTTAGTAGTACATTCCAAAAGAAATGGCTACTTAATGGAATAAATATCACGATTAAAGTATTACAAGTGGTACCCATCTCATCTTCCATGGAGCTATTTGAAAATTGTAAACTTAGTTACGCTTGGTGCCTGTAGATGTCAGAGGGTTAGATGGTCTCTTCAACTCCTCCGAGGGCACCTGGCGGAGCATAGTACATCTTCTAGCAAGAATTCTACAGTTGTTAATTCGGGTCCCTAAAGTTTCTAGCAGAGTAGTTTACTGAGTTATTTAAAACGTAATGTTATGAGCTCAGTACATGAGAAACGCATATTTCTCATACTTCGTAAGTCACATTGCACTGATTTTTAGTGTCATTGTGCAATGTAACACAACTTTAAACGTTTTTTAAGTTTATTGACATTCCGATCACTGTAGAAGATTTTTCTTAAGACATTCGTATACCTTTACACTTTAAATTATTCTTACTTACAAAAATGTATATAAACTTTTAAAAGACTGTAAACTAACCCTAGTGTAGTACGAATTAACTTGATTTTCCTTCACGTAGATTAAAAGAAACCTTGCAAAAATTTGAATAAACAGATCTGAACGAATAATGTTCCGCATATTTCTAAAAATTTAAGCATAAATATTTCTCGAAGAATATTAAAGCCTAAGGAATATCTACGTTTTGTCCTGACAGTATTTTGTTGTAAATTTTCATCTTAATTAGCGATCACAATATTTTACGTAATGTACCCAAACGGTGTTGACAGATATATCTTCTTCTTAATTTGAAACACCTTCTTACACGATTATTAAACTAGTAAGAAATTTTTCAGGTAACAATTCTGTTTCTTAAAATACAAACAAGTAAAGGGGTTTTTGTCAATGTAAGGCTATAAGAAAATATTAGATTTCAACATCATGAGAGCAGAAATGTCACTACACATTAATGCACATTTTTAAGTTAACCTCCTTGTAATTAACAAACTCTTTGCATTAATTTTTAAAATTTTCAATTTCAATTATATTATTATTAAGAAATTTAACATTCTAAAAGTTGCCACAATTGCAACAAATGCAACAACAACAAAATTCAACAATCTGCACTTGTTCGTGTCAAATATATTGCTTTTAGATACAGTTTACTCATTTCAGAAAATACTACCATTCTTCGATCATATAGAGTTTCACTGTTTTAACTTCATCTGCCCAATTTGTGTATCCAAAAGTGAAATATTTACAAGGAATTTGCACAACATCAGTGGGCTCCAGTTTAGGAAATCTCTTATTGCAGAATTGAGGAATAATCAGAGATTTTATTGTGAATTTAACATAGCTCTGTTCCATACTACTTGTGCACAATCATGTGTTTTGTTATTTTAAATGAATTTCTAATAAAAATAATTTCTAATGAACTCGAATCACCTCGGATTTCCAATAACGCAATGGTACTAACTGCACAGCTATAATTCTTCACACAGTGACTTTAAGGTAACATAATTTAGGAGGCTTTGAATCAATTGTAGGATAGTTGATGCCGTAATGTAAACAGAATATACCAAGAAGAATTTTATTAGTAATCGCAGAGGCCAGCTATGAAGACTCACATACTGACCCCATACATATTTTATATTTTACTTCCCGTACACCAAATTTATGTTGGTAGACATGGATTTTCTTTTAAACGAATTCATGTGTTGAAACTGGAAATTCCTTCCATTTATATATTATCAGCAAGACGTACAAAACACACCAACGTGCACAAGAACATAATTATCTTTTTAATTACGTACTGAAGAATGCTTTTTTAGTAAAACTCAATCTAATTGCTCAGTTACGTTTAAAAAACTGCAAGAATCTTACATATTGAAATTCCTATATGAGAGGAAAAAGCAGAGAATAAAATTAAATAAGATATTTCCTCGACACATCTATAGAAATTTTAAGCAATGACAGAAAGAACTAAGAATTTTTTAAAATATAGAGGACGGAATTTTGAAAAATGATCACATAGTTGTTCTTTAAACCCTTTTTTTAATTTTAAAGAAACGCATTAATTCCATATAGCACATTACACATATTTTATGTTCAGTATATTAAAAATATCTTTGTAGACGAGAATCCCATAAGAATTAAGTATGGGATATTTTAAAACTGTAAGATCTATATATGTACTCTGAATTTTTCTGTATATAATTTTGCAATTTAGCATTCGTTTGACCTAATGATCAAGAAACTATGGCAGAAAATTAACCGTAATAACTTTTTATAAAGTATTTGTTTATGAACATCTATTTTAAATAAAGAAAGCTAGTATAATTATGCTGAAATTTTATGCATTTAGAGTTTCTAACAATAAATGCCGTATAAAATTAACAGTACCTTAAAATATGTTTCTTATTCTGAGCCACTAACGTATAGTTTCTACTAAGTTCATTATTATCCTCAATGAAAATGTAATACACGAAGCAGTTTGAGATCGTTGTATTTACTTTTATATACTTTGTACGATGTGTGCAAAGATATGAATAGCAAAGGCAGTAAGTAATCCGAAACTAAAATACAAAAACTAACAGAGAAGGCTATTGCATCAGAATGAAAAGCGAATAGGTTAAAATTTAAATTATGTACTACTCCGTTTATCTAAAATGGTGTAAGAAGTATATGTCTTGTTAACCGTAATTTCAATTGAAACAATGTAGGTCATGCAAGCAACCGAGAAGGATATTAAATGAAACAATGTAAGTCAGTCAGTCTACCAAAATTAGATCAAAGATATTGAATTTTATAATATGATAGAAAGAGATAAATTGTAGCTCAAGGAGTGTAATAAGCTCAAAATTAAGTTAGTAAAACTGTGCATAGTAAATAAGACAACATATATTATACAAAGATTTGTGAAAACAATTGCCTAATCGATGATAATTTAACAACAAAAGAGGGTTTGTTAACTAGATTTTGGCTGCTAGAAATTAAGAACCTTTAAATAATTAACCACGCAAATAAATTATAAACCCAAAGTAAGTTATCCAAAATAAACTTACAATTCCTTTACAAACCACTATGAAGATATATAA
>CM060954.1:33600128-33712628 GCA_030765055.1 Mantis religiosa
GAGTTTTTAATGCGACTGAACTCAAGCTAGATAGCTTTTTACGACTTCTAAAAAAAATAAAGTTTTTTCCTTCTATACTTATGGCGTTAAAATGTTACATAAAATTATTCGAATTGCTTCAAATTTTATATAGAAACAAGCAAAGCTCTAAATGTGAACTTAGTTATTTTTCGTTCTCACCTACTGTTGAGGAAGATGAAATAAATTTACTTTTTGATTCTCCAAAGCTTTAAACCTTACTTAACCAGAAGGGCCTGCTAGGATTTTAACTTATACAACAATAACTATTAACGTAAATTTATAATATTAAAATATTACATATCGTTATGAATGTGTGACATAAATTGATAAAATTATAATTTTTATAATCTTGGATCTTAAATACTGTTTTACTATTATCAATACTCTCCAAAAGTAACCATAGGTGATCCTTTTTATAATATTGGACAGTAAAGAAAGCATTTTTTGCAGTTTTTACAGCCTTGAAGGCATACATTCACTATGAGAATTAGTATTAAATAAAATTAAATGACTTAAAAATTTCCAATGGCCTATAATGAATTCAGTTAAAATTAATTTTGGAGATAAATTTAGCTTGTAGAGAACAAAAGTTCTTAGTCAAAGCATCGTTTAGAGTTCTTAGTCAAAGGTCGTCTTCCAACAACCAAACATGTGATACAATATTTTATACTTGACATAAGATATGGGACACTTTGTATATGAATAATGGACACTAGATGATGCTGCTGATTTAGCCAATTGGTACACATGCATTTCCTACAATGCGGTGTGTCTTCCAAAATAGACATAAATGATTATGTTGATGTTAATGATATTTTTAACATTATTCTAAATGTTATTTAAAAAAAAAACTTGTTTTTTTTTAAAAAAAAGAATATAGTGTTTTCTAAAAACTAAGAATCAATAAAGCAATCTGTTTCAAATATTTTTTAATCCTTACAGTGAAATATACCTACAGTTATAATACTGAATCTTTAATTTTTCATCGTATGGATGACTTTTTGGTCACCATTAAAGTATTTATTAAACAAGCAATATATTAAAAGCTACTGGAGCTATTAAGATGAGAAACACCTGCTAACGGTTTGGTCTTACTTTCGTTAGATATACATTTTAAAAATTAGATTAATAGGACATTATCATTAAATTATATGAACGTCATCTTCCTAAGCTTTCACAAACACCTTCAAAAAATTTCTGGTTAAATCCTGATTATCATTTTTGAGATTATCAACAATTACTGGAATGAATACTGGTTAAAAATTGGTTGTGGTGCTTTTACTAAGGATTTATATTTCTCAACAGTTTCTGAAAGACATAAATGTAAATTCGTTAATCCTAACCATGTTCTCACTCAATTCCTATCTGGACATGGTAAATTTTCAGCTTACTCATTTCAATTCAAAGTCAAATCTACATCTGATTGAATTTGTGGAAATCATCTTCAAGATATTCCTCACATTTTATTTGATTGCCCATTTTTCTGTTTTGAATTATTGCTTCACTCCTTAGGTTACACTTTCTCAAAACCTTTTACACATATTTTAATGAATTACAAAAATTATCAATATTTCATAGCTTTCTTAAACAAAATATTTCTTAAGCTAAATGATTCATCTTGATGTTAACTGTTTGTCTGCTTGATATTGAATTTGTTATGCTTTCGTAAATTGTATTATATTCATAAATTTGTAAACTATGCTAGAAATATACCTCTGGGTAAAATAGTAATCAAAAAGCTAGATAATAAATAAATAGGAAGAAAGGGGAAACATGCAGTCTGATTCAAATTTTGGTTCCTTTTTCTCACAAGCTATTTAGCACAGGAATCTAAAAATTTAAGACACGTTGAATAGAAGGATGACTTTAGCATATTAGTTACGTAATTTAACAGATAAAAAAATAAAAAATAGTATTAACTTTTAAGTACTGAGCGATATTAAGTTTACAATAATATTTTTTAATATTTTATAAAAATAATAATTTAATTATTATGGGTTTAAGATGAAGTTAAAGGCATAAATTAAAGCATAAATTATTTCAATTCCCTAATGTAGGAAGTGTTTGAGAAATATCAAGCAAAACTCATCAGCCAGTTCAAGACAGAATATATCCCTCTCTAATTTCGTGATGCACTCAATCTATTACACAATTCTCCACCAGGTAATGGAGCTGATAAACTAATCGATTAACCGCTTATTAAGCCATATAAGCTCTGGTATTAGTGTAGTGTATTAGTGCAGATCGTTGCAACAAGGATCTTGCCAAACGAGCAAACCCTTTTAACAAATAAACAAAACTTACTTACAAATTAAGAAAAATTGAATGTTACATTGATATTTTCTGCAGCCATTCTTCAGAAAACTATTTTTGCAAAAGCTCGTTCTTCAATTTCATGCTAATGGATTTAAACATACGCAGTAAAGCATTTACTTGTAGATACAAGGGGAGTCAGAGGAATTCTGTAGGCTTAAGCAGTAATAAAGTGCTTCAAGAATCAATCGCTGTGTGAGGGCTAATAATTGCAGTTCCCTTTCAAGATCACTAGAAGAAAACGAATAGTGATTTTACACTTGAAAATATAAAAATATTTGATAGTTCAAACCTATACCGTTTACGCAAGTATGTCTTCAACAATTTTGCTTTGGACGCCTTTATCTTTCAATTGCATTTTCTGGCATAAATGATGCGTTTTCTACGAAGGCATTAAAGAAGGCCGAATTAAATTTTTGGACGACTATCTCACATTTAGATCAACCTGCTTGTGACCAATAAGGCGCTACGAAACGATGTTTTCAACAAATCATGACTACTTATGCTACATTTAGTATCTGCACAGCATCCATAGCGTTATATGTTAACTCCCTAGAGTCTATTGTTTTGTATACAATCGTCATTTGTTTCTCGCACAGATATTCAACTTAGCTTCACAAAAGTTATACGAAACGAAATACAAAGGGAGATATACACAATATATAGAAGCAGTGTGATAAGTTGATTTAGTAAGTTAGTAGCTCATTGTATTTATTTCTTGCAATCTTCATATACTTTCTCTTTATATCTCACTTAAGCTTTCATTTCCTCTAGATAAATATACAATATAATAAGATTACTGTTGATAAAGCCAGCTCTAAATTGATCTCTTTCGTGTTTATAAAATGTCTGATTTTTATATCAAATATTTCTTTCATTTAGTTTAAAGATGAAGCAACTACAAAGATGACATACAAACTTATTGCTTAGAAGTATATCACTGGATTTAAGTCATATACACCCTGTAAAAATTTCCCCTCTGACATCTTAAATGTTTGCTGGAATAATAAATAATGAAACGTTAACATGCCGGGAAAGAGCTTTAAGCTTTGTACTAGGAACTAATGATTTGACCTTTACCACTGCCATTTCAGATTGCACAAAAGATGTTTCATTTGATTTATTTCGTTAGTGTCATGTTAGACAAATGACTGTGTAATGCTTATGGTTAACGTCATTTCCAATCTCGCTCTCCGATGAGTCTGTTGCCAGGTGCTTAAGTGGTGAACGCTCAGATGTTTTTCTCAGGGTATAAGTAGTACATCGTTCGAAGTTTTAACTACTGAGTTTTGCTAACTTATGACCTCTTAGAGTTTCAAGATAACTTTTATCTTAATAAGAATCAGAAGCGTAAGTTGACATAAGGCATAAAAACATCTAAATTTGAGTGCGGTTTTTAAGTGCTAGGGGCTGCCAATAATTCATCACAATAAAAATTTCTGAACAACTGCAAAACTCGAAGGAAAAGATACGAATTTATAAATAAGCGTCCTTTTATCAAATTTCAATCTAAAAATTTATCCCTATTAAAGTTGCCAAATTTGAAACTTCTAATTCGCACAAGGGAAGAGAAGCAGAGAGCGCCCGAGGCTATGATGGTCCCAAGAGCTCTAGGATTGGCTAGATACCAAGTGGATTAGAACGGTAAAAGACAGACATCAATGGAAACAAGTGATAGCAGCTCTAAAGCAAAATTGACAGTAAAAATGAACAGTCATTTCTAGATATAACGATACAGTATTAATTAAGGATGTACAAAGAACTGGTGTCTTTCAGGGATTTGTTCACCCTATAAGAAAGGGCCAAGTTGACCCCACCAGTAGGTAGGAGGCCCTTGCTCTTAAGGGATGTTATGGGCTATTTATTATTTATTTAATTCGTTTATGAAATACAATTTTTACTGTGACGTGCTAAATTATAAGGATCTTGTGCTCGTTAATTTTTTTTTTTTTTTTTTTTTTTTTTTACTTTAATACCTGCATCTTTTACATCTAAACACAATTGATTTCCAGGTACCTGATACTTGTAAGCCAATCGTATTTTTGTCTGAATATACGTAACCTAAATTTTCTTATCCAAAGGGCTTGCTTAGAGTTAACACGTAAATTAGCTAATGGACTCAATCCTCTGATAAAATGTAAACCTGGCTTTTTCACGTTAAGCATTGATTTCAACATTTGGAAAGCAATTATTGCAATTATTTAAATATCAAAAATATTAATCTTACCAGTAAATAATTCCTGTAATATCTAGTAGCAAGTTGACTGTAGAGTTCTGAATAGCGGAGTACCAACTTAACTAGAGGCTCTCATTGAATATTTGTGATGTGAAGCTTTCTATTAATATCAGTATCAGCGCTAATTAAACTCATTTCAAAAATAAAAACTACAAGCAGTGATACCAATTGTACTAACCATGTATTAAACTTCAGGAGAATCAAATAAACGAGAACCAATCACTGCACACTTTTGCCTACCTTCCACATTCACCAACACTTTTCGAAAGGAACATGCATGTATAAATAACGAAAAACAAGAATACAACTACAAAGCTTGTATTTTCTCTCCACTTATTTAAAAAATGTTATGTTTTAAGTCATCCAGCGTGAACTGTGCTGCTAATGAAAACTGGAGCTTACAGTGGATATGCAGATTTTGTTGGTAAATGCTTTAAGGGGGGAAAGATAAAGGTGAAAATTCACCACTCTGTAACCGTCAGCAGTATGACAACAAAACGCAGGCATTACTCATAAAAGAAAAGGGTGAGAAGAAAGAAGTTGGTGCTCTATTCTCTTAGCATGGATGAAACCGGTATAGGTTGCTATACTGACCGACCACACCCCACGATGCTCTTACATTCAAGGGCGGTGCAGCTGCTTTCGGTGATGGTGCAGGGACTCCACCCTTTGCTGGAAGGTAACACTATAATAGTGCGTGCAATGGGGTAACCGGTACAAACTGGTTCAGCATCCAACAGGATCCTGGCGTGCACAAATTAGGGCCTGGAGCATGATTTGTAGCAACAAACAAATACTTTTTCACGGCTCCTAAGAAATTTATCTCTGGCTGAACACTAAAACCCCTAGAGACAAGTCATGTTTATTTCTTAATATTTCATCTTAAAGAGAATAGGACCTCCTACAAGATCGACCCTAATATCACCACGCTTAGCAACACACACATTTAATGAAAACCCGCTTAAAGGAACATGATATTTCTAAAAATTGTATATATAACATCCAAATTACTTTTTGCCCTGTCTTAAACAAACTATACTCACGAAAGCTATTTCCTTTATCTACTTCATATTAATTAATGAATTTATTTATTTATATGTTTATTTATTTATGTTCATTCATTTATTTATTTATATGTTTATTTGTTTATTATTTATTTATTTATTTATTTATTTATTTATTTATTTATTTATTTATTTATTTATTTATTTATTTATTTATTTATTTATTTATTTATTTATTTATTTATTTATTTATTTATTTATTTATTTATTTATTTATTTATTTATTTATTTATTTATTTATTTATTTATTTATTTATTTATTTATTTATTTATTTATTTATTTATTTATTTATTTATTTATTTATTTATTTATTTATTTATTTATTTATTTATTTATTTATTTATTTATTTATTTATTTATTTATTTATTTATTTATTTATTTATTTATTTATTTATTTATTTATTTATTTATTTATTTATTTATTTATTTATTTATTTATTTATTTATTTATTTATTTATTTATTTATTTATTTATTTATTTATTTATTTATTTATTTATTTATTTATTTATTTATTTATTTATTTATTTATTTATTTATTTATTTATTTATTTATTTATTTATTTATTTATTTATTTATTTATTTATTTATTTATTTATTTATTTATTTATTTATTTATTTATTTATTTATTTATTTATTTATTTATTTATTTATTTATTTATTATTCATTCATTCATTCATTTATTTGTGCTACAACAGAGCAATGCTCCAATTACATTAGCTACATACATAATAATTTACAAACATGCTTAAATAAAAATATAAAAGTAAGACAAAGGACAATGCAAAATATAATACAAAAAAAACTAATACTAAATATATACAAATTTAAGTACAATACAAAGAGTAACAAACAAGAATACAAAAAACTAAGACTAAAACAATACATAATCGAAGACAAGGCATTGGTAACTATGTTGTCATTCAACATAAAACATAAATAGCACAATTGAAAGTCACATGCCGTTAACTCCTGTATATAATTGTTGCTTAAACTGCTTGTAGAAGAAACTATGATCCAGTTCTATTTTAGAAGAAAGTTCATTGTATTTGGCACATAATCTTAAAATAGGGGAATTTTTATGTGATGACGTTTTTGGTGTTCTAAACGGGAGCAATTGACGGTTTCTGAAATTTGAAATGCTGGCATTAAAATTGATTTGACTAAGTAATTCTTCACTACATACCAGGCCATTCACAAGTTTATAAAGAAATAATTGATCATCAAGTATTCTACGAACAGCGAGAGATATTATTTTGATATATATATATATCAGAAATCTTTTCTGAATTTTTTCCAGGTGACCGTTGTAACATTTAAACATAGGTGACCATACAACTAAGGTATATTCCAGGTTACTTTGACAAGGTTTTTGAATAGAATTAATATAACTTCAGTATCTTTTAAGTCTCTGGAAATTCTGAATACAAAACCCAATTTTTTGAGAGAGCTATTGGTTATAATTGCAATGTGTTGACTAAAAGATAAGTTTAGGGTCATGGTAACACCTAAATATCTGATTGAATTCAATCTAGCTAGTGGAAAATTGTCTAAATGATAATTAGAATTTAAGTAGTGCTTCTTTCTAGTAAAGATAATAAAGGAACATTTTTTGAATATTGAAATGAAGTTTATTTTCCAAGCTCTATCTATAAACACTCGCAAAAATTTTATTGCATTTTTCTTTCTACCTGTAATTGTGGTTTAATGACGTCTGTTGATCCAACCACTATATCGACGGCGTACGCGTATACTACTATGCCTTCTCTTTGAGTTATTCGCATTAGTTCTTATGCTGCTACAATGAATAGTAAAGGGCTTAGTGGATCTCCCTGCAACAATCCATTTGTTTGGAGTATAAGCTCTGAGACTGAAATATTGTCCGAGATTTTTATTTTGTTCCATTTGAGCATTGAGTTTACACTTCTCGTCCATATATTGTTCTTGCGTAGAGTTTCTTCTAGTTTCCTTCTAGTTTCGGTTTACAAAATCAAAAGCCTTAATGAAACCTATAAATTCGGTGTAACACTTTTCTTTCCTTTCAAGGACTTCCCAGATGTCATTTAACAGCATTTTTATTGCGGTTAGACTTGATCTTCCCTTTGTGAACCAAAACTGGTTTTCTGGAAGATGTTCGGTGATTGTTTCTTTTATTCTTTTAATGATTTTTGTAAATATTTTGAAGGGAATATTCTCCAACGGTATGCCTCTCTATTTGTTAAGATCTGTGGGATCACCCTTTTCTTTATACAGCATTTTTATTATCGAATGTGCCCAACTCTCTAGGTATTGATGATTAATGATTTTTGTAAATATTTTGAAGGGAATATTCTCCAACGGTATGCCTCTCTATTTGTTAAGATCTGTGGGATCACCCTTTTCTTTATACAGCATTTTTATTATCGAATGTGCCCAACTCTCTAGGTATTGATGCTGTATCTAGGCATTTATTATATAATTTTGTCCAAATAGGTACTAGTAGATACGTAGTGTCTTTCATATATTCACTGTATATCCCGTCTAGTGCTGCAGGTTTTCTGCTCTTGTCCCTGCGATGATGAATTGGACCTCACTTGCAGTCAGTGGGGCCCGTTCTGTTGGTAATTGCAGGTCGTTCTCCCGTGCGGTTTTTATTTGAACATATAATTGCAATATGGCAATACTGGGCTGGATAATGGGATTTTAAGATCTGGTCTCTATTGGATAACTTTGAAATTTTCTTCCACTTGTATGGCCAACAACTTCATATGTGAGAAAAGTGCAAACATTTTAAAATTAAATAATGGAGATTATCTCTAAAATGATTAACTCAACAACAAATGTACTATACATAATTTTATGTTTTAAAGATCTACATTTTTTGCGTAGTAAGACCTTTCCATTCCTTATGTTTTACCAGTTATGCAAAGTTACCTATAATAAAGTGGATTTCAGAGGTACTCGCAGAAAATTAAAGGTAACATAGCATTTCATTTTCCATGAAAATATTTTAAGCATAGATTGCAATCACAATCGCCAGAGTCATTTTTAAGAAATCAAAATTTTCGAAAAAACATTTTATATGAAAGATACGAGGTGCCTTCAAGGTGCCTCATATTTTCCAATAGAATGTATGTCCCGGGCTTTTGGGCCGTGGTCCAGAGTATAAAAATTCTGTACCCAGCAAGAATCCTCTGAAGATGCTCGTCGGAGATATGAGCGAAACGTCAGGAGAATTTTCATCCTCTCGACCACGGCCCACAAGCCCGAGTAATACATTCTTCTATTGGATTAACGCGGGCCGTGAAGGCCTAAGCATGTACACCTCATATTTTTTCTTCAGGACTGGGACCAGATAGAAAAATCTGTTAAAAAATACACGTGGACTTTGGTGAATGTGTGACAGAGATGGCAGCACTGTACAATGCATAGAACTCTAATGGCAGCGACGAGAGTAAGGACTGTTTTTGAAACCTAAAATGGCGACGTTTACATTGCAAGAACAGCGTGTAATCATTTGTTATCTCTATTTTCGTGATTTAACACCTATTGAAATTCATCACCAGTTGAGTGAGGCATATATATATTAGTTTTAAATTTATTAAAGTATTTCTTTTATCACTTCTGTCCCCCGTAGCCATATCTACAGTTTTGATCCAAGAAACAACAATTCTGTGATTTTGTAGGCTCGGAGACATTGGGTTTGGTTATTTCTTTTAAATGTACTGCATTTACCCCTGCAGGCTACCCTGAGGACGTGGAGAAATTCTAGCTGAAGTATAGCTCCCATGCTCCAGGCGGAAATTGTCCCCAAGATTTCTGGAATGAAAAGTCAACTTTCGATTACTCGACTGTACGGACAGGCAATGCAGTTTACTAACATTGCAGGAAATTGCAACACTCGAGGTCTGCTTTCTGAAGGACAGAAGAAAAAAAACATATCAACTGTGCAAATAAGAGTTTATCGTTTGATAAGTAAAAAGTGGCAAATATAATATGCTCAGAAAATTGTACTAACAGGAGGCAACATTTTTATATATAATATAAAATTGATAGTTTAATCCTTATATTTATTTTTATTTACTCTTATTTATTTTTCTTCTATACTTATTGCTGTTACTAAGCAATAATGATATTAATAGAACAGGTGTTTATGCAAACATTTTAAAAAGTCATATGATTATGATAAAAATTCAAACGACAGCAATAGTCTAAACACCTTTGGGTTGGACACCCAGAACTTGGGTATTTTGAAAGCTAGGACTCTTCCGCTTTTACCATGAATTTCCTGTCCAAATTTCCTTTCATCTGTTTTATATTGTATGTTTCAGTGGTTTATGGTGAGGATGGGACCATACATAAAGGATTTCTTTCTGACGTTCCGATGGCTGGCTGGTATCCCTTCAGAGGCAGCCTTGTTCCTGACCTCCGCTTTGATGATGGCGCAAAAGGGTTCGTGCTGGAATAGTTAGGAACCCCGTTCATTACAGCGTATGTCATCCAGTTTCATCCCTCTCACCCAGAAATCCATAAGATAATGGGCCCACTGAGATGGCGATCCCCATTGCCTGGGCCCTGCTCCCTTTCTCTGATAATCGTTAGTCTAGACACTCAGAATATATATATATATATATATATATATATATATATATATATATATATATATATATATAAACGTTTAAAAACAAGACTACAATAAGCCTAAACAGAAAGTGTTGACATTTTTGTCTGCTTAATCCAAAGAAGTTCCTAAATAGGGAATATGTATCTCGCAAACTGCGAGGCACTATTTAGCCCCAAATATAGCAAATTTTAACTATAATTCTTATCGAAGAACTGATGATAATTATTTTTACTATTATTGTCATTAAAAGTATATCTTAGCGCAGTGGAAGAGTGGTGGCATTTGTTGTTAAGGGGGTTCACTTCTGTCAACCCTCATTTGTCTCGTCAATCTCCTATATTATTTTGGGGGCATCTTACACATAAGGTGATTTGTACGCTACTCTAATTGGCATAATCAACATGCGGACGACAGTAAAAGCCTGATGAGTAGCACATTCCTGTCCGCCTCTGTAGCGTGGTGGTAGCGTGTCAGCCTTACGTCCCAGAGGTCCAAAGTTCGAATCTTGGTCAGAATGAGTTATCTAGATTAGATTTTTGTCCGGGGTTTTCCCTTATCCTGAAATGTGAATGATGGATAACTCTAAGCCCTATGGACTCTGTGCTCATTTTTGCATCATTTCATCCATCATTTCAACGTTAATTGAAAAATCGTACATTACTAAGTTTTATTTTACGTCTATGTTCTTTCTCAGCGTTGCTATTTTGCTATACTTTTAGGTGCTTAATAGTCATCCGTTTGTACTGGCTGTCATATTTGCATCAGTCAGCCATTCTGATAACTTTAGCCTTGGCATTATTGAACAGCTCAAGAAAATCAAGGTGGCAATAAAACCTGAACGTTCATCATTGTTATATGCCTCAAAAATACAATTTTAATTGTGAACACTCCCTTCAAATAATGATATGATATTATATTACCTATTTATTTTCTTAGATTTGGTTTTCCCTTCAATTTAGGGAGAGAGGAACCTACTCATTCGAGTAAGTAACAAATTGGTAAGTATAGATGGTATCCTTTAGATACAATAAAGACCCATAAAGTATCTAACACAGAACAGAGCATCATTATGACAACAAGGAGAAAGCTGTTAAAAATCATAGCATCCATCCAATCCACATTGCATTGGCGTATTACAAAGGTCTAAGGGTTACACATCTACAACAGTTTCATCAGCAATTTTTGTATAAAGCAGTTTTAAGTGCTTGATGTAATACAAAGTTACTTGTTCCTCCAAGAATAAAAATGTAAATATTGCAATTGGTTAATGGACAGTATCTATTTCCTCTATAAAAGGGCGAGATGTTAAAATTTGAGCCCTTCCAAGCCTAAATGAATGAGAGCTCCATCCTGTTGACAGAACAACAAATCTGAAAAATCAGTGTGATTATACACCTCCGGCAACAGGACACTCTACGCAATATAAGTAATCATTCCCGTAAACTCATATAGTATGATAAATGAGTTGTTTAAGGAGGAAACTGTTTATTACCTACGCCTAGAACAAACTACGTGTATTTAGATGTTCAAACATTTTTCTTTATATGTTGATTACTATGAGTAAAAAACTTAAGTAATATTGCATAAATTCTGTTGTTTATTTTTATAAAAATGTCTTTCTTATCCTTCAATTTGAGGCTAAATTAGTTTTGTAGAATATACGAGGGTAGGTCAAAAAGTAATGCTTCCAATTTTTGTTCTCTTTTAATTGCCAAGAAAATTGAATCCAATTTACATAGCTTGAAAACTAAAACATTGACGATTAATTTGTCACTATTCAATATAATCTCCGTCCTTTTCCACAGTTTTGGTCTACCTTTTAACTAGGGCATGTATTCCAGTGTGGTAAAACACACGGTCTTGCTTCCTAAGTCATTGACGCACGGGCGTTTTCACATCCTCCTCATCTTCAAAATGAATCCCACGATGAGCTTCCTTTAGTGGCCCGAACAGATGGAAGTCTGATGGTGCCAGGTCAGGGCTGTATGGGGGGTGGTGTAAGACTTGCCATCCCAATTTCTCAATTTCTGCAGTGGTGTAACGGCAGGTGTGTCGTCTTGCATTGTCAGGCAAAACAAGGACATCCGCCATAGTTTTTGTTGTGCGAACTCGGCGAAGACGTGCTTTCAGCTTTTTGAGAGTTCTGACGTATTGGACAGAATTTATTGTGCATTCCTGCTCCAAAAAGTCAATCATAAACACATCCTCTGCATCTCAAAAACACTGTGGCCATAACTTTCCCTGGCGACCACTGAGTTTTGAACTTTTTTTCTTCGGTGACGATGTGTGATGTCATTCCATTAACCGCCTCTTTGATTCAGGTTCAAAAAATGAACCCATGTTTCGTCTCCAGTAACATTTTTTCCATAAACTCCTCTTCCTCCTAATTGAAGCGCTGTTAGTTTTCGGAGGCTATTGTTTTACTTGTTCCTTTGTTTTGGGCAGTTAAAATTCTTGGTACCCAACGTGAACAAACTTTTGAGTAACCCAGTTGTTGAATAATCGTCATCATACTGCCTTTACTGAGCGAGGTAATACGACACAATTCACCTGTTGTTACCCGGCGATCACCACGACCGACATCGACTCGCTGAATGTTGCATGGAGTCACTGCAGTCACCGGTCTGCCGCTTCGCTTTTCATCTGCCAATGGTGTTTGCCCTTCAGCTTCGTTACAGCGACGAACCCATCGTCTAACAGTGCTGACATCCACCGTTGCATCACCATACACATTTTTTAGCCTTTCGTGAATGCGAATTGGCGTTTTACCTTCCGCAGTCAAAAATTCAATCACAGAACGCTGTCTAATACGAATGTCGATGTCAGCCATTTTTCAAGAGTATGCAGTGCTGCCACCTGTTGACTTAGGAAGTTACTACTGCAGGGCATTGGAGAAGCAGGTTTGAGGAATTGCGACTAATTCAAAGTTTTCACATAACTTACTTATTTAAGGGGAAAAATAGGAGGCATTACTTTTTGACCCACACTCGTAATTTAAATGTAAAATATTTAACTGTATTAATTATTCCTTTTATGGTTTATATTCCAAGCGTGAATTATATTAAAGTTTAAAAGTAGTAATCCTTTAAATTATGCGCAAACATTTTATAGGATCCCAATTAATTCGAGCATTTTTAAACAACTGTTGAATTCTCTTACTGGCTTACTTTGAATAAAGAAAGAGAATTAATAACACCCCCTGGGCGGAATAAACAAAGCAAGCAATAGATATACAGTATAGTGTAACAGTCTTGTTGCCACATGCTGTGATGTGGGGTGCAGTAGGCAGACAGCTGTTGTCCACTACTGGGACAGTTCGACACATCGTAAATAGTTGCATATGTCGCCACCAGCTACAGGAGATGAGGGTATGCCCTATCCGCTTCTCGCAAACTTCAGCACAAACAATACCAATCTACTAAATCAATTGTTTTGTTTCCATTCCTGGGTAGACTTGCTTAAGAAGCGTTTGACAGTTTGTATACAACCATTTCTGA
This sequence comes from Mantis religiosa, assembly GCA_030765055.1. NCBI lineage: Eukaryota > Metazoa > Arthropoda > Insecta > Mantodea > Mantidae > Mantis > Mantis religiosa. Next base: position 33,613,867 of record CM060954.1, read on the forward strand.
TACTTCATTTTCTTTATATTAACATTACACTGATAGGAAAACAGAGTGGCAACATTGATGCGAATTTGTTTTTAACTGAACGTTTGCAAAATATGGAGACAAACATATAATCAAAAACACTATAAATGTGTATTATTAAGCGCTGAGACATTAAATTAAAAATAAAAATATAAGACGGTTGTCATAAAAAGTAAAAAATAAATGGAAATGGACTGCAAGAAAAGGAGCAAGCAAAAATGTGTAGGCATAAATAGTATAAAACTTTTAAAATAAGAATTTGATTAGGAAATGGTCAACTTTAACAGGAAAAGAATGTAATAGTGGTTTAGGGCAAGAGTGGAGTGTATCCTTGCTGTGTGATCCATATAAACCTGAACCACTTCAGTAGACCATAAATTTGGACACACGTGCAACTTTGGGAGAATATAATACACAATTGAGAGATTACATTACACTATTTACATCTCGGAGAAAATGTTGGAAGTGTCCTCCACCAGCATCTATACATGTTTGTACTCGTCTCAGCATATTCTCTGAATTTTATGGAGAGTATCCTCGCCAATGTTACTCATTTCGGTTTAAATGGATTCCTTGAGAACATCAACTGTCCGTGGCCTATTCTTATACACTATGTTTATATACTCCCACAAGAAAACATCCGTTGAGGCTAGGTCAGGGTATCTGGGGAACCACAGAACTTTTGAGATTATTCGATTACACTGGGCAACAAATTAATAATTTTTGCATATTTTGAGCACTTCATGAGGCAATTCCTACTAATTTTGGATTGAGAAAAACAAATATGACAATGAAAATTTTTATTGGCTCTAGTTTCTATGATATACAAAGGGTGGAAGTATTAACGGATTGAGAGGAAAGGATACATTTTTATTGCATACATGCTAACAACAGTGAAAGTGCATTTGATTTTTTAACTGGTAATTACATGCTAAGAGTTCTAAATTGCTGCAAAAATACTTCGCAGATAGTCGTGTCTGAAGAAAATCATGTGGCGGCCTATTGACTTCGTCTTTTAGCTTGCCTCTTCTGATGGAGTTCCGCAGAATCCCTATACAAAGACCAACAGTAATCCGCAAGCTACTTCATTCCAACGGCCCTGATAACTTTGTTCCATAACAGAAATGTCCTGATGGAATCTCTCCCCATGTTCATCACTAACAGCTCCACAACTAGGAGGGAAAAAGTCTAGGTGCAAGGGAGAAAAGGGATCTTAAGGGACATGTTGCATCCAAGGTTACGGTATTTTTGCAGGAGCACTGTCAGAAAATGCTTGTAGCTGTCATCTCTTTTGTTGCCTAAAAATCCATGAACAACACCCTTGAAGGCTTCCCAAGCTTTCTTTTCATTTCCTCCAAAATTTGGTCAAATGCAGGATCCTTTACAAGTTCTCTTATTTGTGGTCCAACAAAAATGCCTTCCTTAACTTCTGCATCACGTAATTTCCAAAATTTCTCTCTGATTGAGCTTTTTTATTTGACAGGTGTGCCAACTCCGCAAAAAAATCCCTCAAATTTAAAATCTTCACTCTAAAAAAATGAAATGTCACTTCAAAACAATGGAAAATCTATCATTTTTATGGTGGTTTTTGAATTCAGCAGATGAAAATACATGTAAATTCACTATTTTTAAGCCCAGTGTTACCAAAGAAACTGGTTACAAGTTCCATGGTGTCACTAGATGTATGGCACATTGCTCCATGTTGCTGGAAATAATCACCCAATTTGATATCATCTCCCTAAAACTTCGGAGAATATGGTGAGTCAAGTGCAAACCTATATAGATGCTGGTGGAGGACACTTCCAACATTTTCTCTCATGCACTATTTATGTACTTGAAGATGTACTATTCTTATTTTTCGTATTAGTTCGTTAAGAGAAGGTGGGGCAGTAAAAATTTAAGCTACAGCTGGGAGAACAGTTCAAAAAGTTTCTAGATATCAACCGTCTATAACAGCAAATTTTGACTTGTGATGTAAACTCCAGAGTTACCACATCGTGTACATAACATGACATTATTAGATTATCGCACAAAAATCACTTTATCATAAGTTGTTTTCACTTTGAAACGTCACTTTCTCTCTTCTGAATACATAAACACCTCTACAGACAGTTGAGAAGAAGTTGGGAATGCTAAAATCTTAATTTGAAAGCTTATAGAATAAGAATACATTTGTAAACATGGCTTCAAGTACTACAGTTTTGCATGTAACAGCGCCCATACACAGAACCTTACTAAATCTGGAGGCAAACGGTACTTTAATGAAGTTCTAGCTGTATGGTAACGAAGAATAAAAATGGTAGCCATTACAGAGCTCCTCTCGTAATTTCACTTTTTATCGCCTCAATGTGCGTTTAAGTGAAACCAAGAATGAAACCATGTAAAACAATAACCGTAATTTGTTGAAAGTATCTTTTTTTATTATAAAGAGCTAGCTACATTTATCTGTATTAATAAAAAAGGCTTAGGCATGTTTAACATTTCAGTCATACCAATATTTACTTAAATTTAAAAATTAGTAAATTACGTGCATCATATTATACGTAGGCATTTTAAATATTTGTTTGTGGAATTGCAGTAAAGTATTTTAGAGGGCTGCAGTGCGTTATTGTGATTAACCTGTTCTTATATTACCTTTGCATTAACATCCCAGGAACTATTTTCTAAATATGCTTTTTGGCATTCAGGGTACCACACAACTTGTGTTGTTATATTGTAGTCCCAACTGACCGAAGGGCGCACATGGTCTCAATTTCCAGATCTCATTTTTCAGTATATTTTTAATTTTTATCCTTTACACATTTCTGATTTTGTCAGAGTATCATGGGTCAATTTGTCTGTCATTTCTTAGAATAATTGAAATTATGAAGTATTAATTGTTATTCATTTCATTGTTACTCATGATTATCCTCTTGAGTGGATATGATATTTTTAATAATGTAGTTTCATCTGGCAGAGTGTAACAGAGAAGATTGCAACCTTAACCCTTTATTGCATGACTACTACTACTCCTTACACAAAAAAGGAAGCTAGTTACAGTGGATAATAAATATTACACAAATAAAAATGTTTGTTAATTAATCTCCACTTATCTTAAGAAGTTGATGTTAATACTTCTTTCTTCTTTTTAAGATGATTTCACGAACATTTGCTCGCATCGTTAGTCAACACACTTCGTCTTCAAGGATACTATGTTTTTTTCATATTACCAACATCCGAAAACGAAACAAACCTAAAAACGGAATCAATTGCCGGTATGTCAATATTCATTACGCGATTTTTATTTTTTAAATAAATATTTTTCCCACACCATTAAATCTATGGGAACATTTAATTGTTTTAATAATTTAACTTCGGGATTTTTTTCATGGTTAAATGACCAAAAATGATCTGCTACGGCCGATTTATCAATTTGTTTATATTTAATGTTACGAAAATGTTCTTTATGGTTTCCAAACTATGCTTCGTCTTTCCAGTATAAACTTGATCACAATCTAAACAATTAAACTGATAAATATCAGATTTATTATTATTATGAATTTTATCTTTTTTAGAAAATTATAATAAATTTTAATACTATATTTATTTTGAGGAACTAAAGTAATACCAACTTCTTTAAAAAAATTGAAAATGTTTATTAACCCAAGGATGGTAAGTAAATTTTTTAAAATTATAATCATCTTCTATATCTTTAAGAGTAGAAATAACATTAATAGTTTTTTTTAATATTTGAATGTTTCAATCTTCTTTCGAATAAAATCTTTATTAAAACCATTAATTAAAGCAGTATTAATAATATGTTTATATTATTTATTAAATTCTTCTTTATTCAGGGTTATATTTATTAATCTATAAATCAAACTATTAAAAACAGCAAATTTATGTGAAAAAGGGTTAAAACTTTTATTCTCTATGTAATTATAAATATGAGTAGATTTCCTATAAATACCAAAATCTAATTTGTTATTATTTCTTATTAATTTCAAATCTAGAAAAAGAAGAAATCCATTAATTTCAGTTTCTAATGTGAATTTTATAGCTTTATCTTGTAAATTTAGTAATTTTAAAGCATCATTAATTAAAAATAAGAAAGAAGTATTAACATCAACTTCTTAAGATAAGTGGAGGTTAATTAACAAATACGTTTTTATATTACTACTCTTCTTCTAATTATTAAAGCGGTTTGGATATCCCTGTCAGAAAAACCATAATCGAAGCAATTTGAATAGCCATGACAATTGAACGAGACGATTGTTATCCATTCAAAGTCGAATGAGGCAAGTTCGAATCTCTTTAACCAGACAAGTGCCTGCAGTAAAGGATGGAGAGGATGCACGTAAAACAATCGGTGTGATAGCATACTCAGATAATGACGGGGTTAATTTTACATGGATTTTGCTTATTGTCAAAAATACCGCAATAACATTTAAATTAATTTGTGTGGTATAAACAGCTGCAAATAATTTTACTTTTTTATTAAACATCAATAAAATAAGAAATTAATAAAGTAATTCTAAAACTTGAATAGTACACCTCCATTGTCGAATAGCAGAACTATGCATTAGAACGTTACGTCTTATCAAGGTTGACAGACACATATACCAGTTTTACAATAATAATATGATAGACTTTGTATCATCAATTTTACTACAATATGTATCAAAATATAGCATGCATAAAACAAACTTGGAGCAGGATTTAGTTTAATACATTCCACTATTTAATTCATATGGAGTATCTGATGTAAACATTGTAAATAAACATGGATGTCGATTATTTATTTCAGTGGTTCAAAACTTGAAAACAAGGGATGGCAGAGAGTAATGTATCATAGCACTCCATTATGAATGACACCTGACCGCACAACTCTGTTCCAGCTCTGCATCCTTGGCTTGATAGGCAGAATCATCTGAAATATATAGGTATGTTAAGAAAAATGAATACAAAATTAATAAAGAATAAGACTTAAAATTTTAATATTGAAAATCATGTTAAGAAATACTTTCATATAACTGAAACCAATCGTCTAGCTAGATAACAGCCTGCCTCTGTAGCTAGGTGGTAGTGTGTTTACCTCATGTTCAAGAGGTACTGAGTTAGAGTCTCGGAAAGAGTGAGTTATCTTGATGAGGACTGTTACGACTGGGTGTTGCTGAAAGTAAGTTGTGGAGGAAAAGATGATAAACTTCGTTGAAGATTTAGTTGCTGGACTCTAGTAGTTCCACGGCTGCTCTGGTATTCACATAAGCTCTTATTTTCAGGGGTGGTCTCAGGTGGGAAGTGATAATTCAGTTATAAATTAAATAGTAGTTCCTCCTTTCTTCTATAAAAATTGGTATTTTATTTAAAATGAAACTTTTCCAACTATAAGCTACACTTTTCAATGCTTTACATACGTTGATAGTATACTAGCTTGTGCAGTCCTTTACAACCTTCCACTTTCCAATGCAGAAATGCGGACACACACACAAAACACATCTTCGCACTTTCACGTCCATTTAGAGAAGAAAAATTGGTTTCAAGTACGTCAGCTTTTATAGTTGAGCCGTTGTCATAACAACTAAACATCTTTCAACTTTTCTACATATATCGTCTTTCCTTTTAAATAAATTTTCTTGGCCTAATTTTATCATTTAAATAATAATTCTTTTACCTATTTTAATTAAAAACTAAACATAAATTAACTACTTAAACTGTTTCAGGTCTTTATGCCGCGGGTTTCCCTTATCCTGAAAGATGAATGTCTATAACTCTAAGCTCTATGGATCCTAGTTCATTTGAACATCACGTCATTCATCGTCCGATATAATTTAACTTTGAAGTACACTAAAACATCTACTTATAGCACCATAAACATGCTGGAGTATCTCCTGAATCTTAAAGTAAATTTACTGCAGAAATTTTAAATATTTGAAGTTGCCTTCGACAAAATGCTTAGTAAGCAACATTTACGTGACTTGTGTACCTTTTCTTCGACAAATTGTTCTTGTGAGAGCTTATTATTGTATCTACTTAATATGAAATAATTCATATGTGTAGAAATATTTTATTTACTATATATTTTCTCATAGGTACAACAGGAATAGGAGAGTATAAGAGGCTTCAATTATAGTCAAGTGGAGCTGCCCTCTATGAGATGGGTTTAAACTTGTAAAGATGGATAACGACGTCCGATTATAGAAAAGGTAAATATTTTAAAAGTCAAATCAATAACAAGATAACATCACAAAAAAGACTATTTGTCACAAAGTGTGTGCTTTAAAGATATCTTTATATTTTGTCTAGTAAAATTTTGTCTACTCTTAGGGCTTACCAGTTATGAAAAAGTCATTCAAAATAGCCAGGGTTTCAGATACCATTCCCAGAAATTTCAGTAGGTTATGTACATTTCGTTTGTCGTATGAAATTTTAATTCAGATCATTTGGGGCATTTTTGAGAGTGTCAGAATTTTCCAAAAAAAAAATGACTATGGAAAGAGTAAGCTATGCTGTTCACATATACACACGCCCTCTTTTGGACCTTTATTATAAATGCTTTTGGAGGGAGGTTTATGGGGTCTGGAACCTCTATTTCCAGTGAAATCTTAATATCCAATTTTTGGGTAGAAAAACAATACTTTCTCTACTTATTTTTGTGGTATAGAAAGTAAACATGTAAGAAAATCACTATCTGTTCGTAAAATGTAATTAGTTCTTTAAGAAAAGACTGTTCAATAAACCTGATCCAGATAATTCAAGAATCTTAAATACTGGTCCGTAAAGAAGAAGGGAAAAACAGGCGAAGAGGAAGAACTCTTTGATTACACTAATTCTCAGGAATTACCGAGCTCAGGGAAGCCACGGTTAATGGAGATCTGCCATTAGCGAAAAGAATTTAATATCAGAATGGAATTCAAACGAGTTTATAATTGGGTGGCGGCATGCATGCATTTTTATGGGGCTGAAAATGTAATTCACTTGCGGAAGGGATAGTAATTTCATACGTAAATCACACAGTGCATGGCTCGCTCTAAGTAAGGTTGTTGGAAAGGTGGACTCTCTTCCAGCAAGCATAGCTCCCATGCCATCATTTAATTGCTCCAGGAAATTATTTGCATTTCAAGGAAAAGGCATTCTAAGATAATAAATATGTCACAGATGTGAAAGCAGCACAAACAGCCGTTTTAAATCTCTTTCTTGTCTAAGTAGTACTATTTGTTCTTCAAAAAAAAAAAAATGTTAACATTAAAAATTTGTCTGAGCATAATAACTTTAATAGTAATACTTTAAGAATTATGAAGTGCTGCAGAAATTGAAAACAGTTTTATCATAAATGCAAACCGCATTAAAATAACATTAAACTGGACATTTCAATAACTTTATACTTACGTAGAAAATGAAGCTAGCTACAGTGAAGCAATGAATATTATACAAATATAACAATTTGTAACAAAAAACTTAAAAACTTCACTTATATTAAGAAAATGATGCTAATATTTCTATCTAATTGAATTATTCTTTCTAATTGAAATCTATTTCATGAACTCTTGTCCAAGTCTTCAGTCAAACAAAACCACAGGAGAAAACAAATACGTCGTTAAGGAATTTCCTATGTTATGTTTTTTCAGTATTACCAAAATGTGAAAACGAAAGAAACTTAGGAACAGAATCAACTGCTGGTATTTGAAAATTCATTGCGCGATGTTTATGTTTTAAAATAAATACATTTTCCCAAACCATTAGATCTATCGGGACATTTAACTGTTGTAATAATTTAACTTCAGGATTTATTTCATGGTTAAATGACCAAAAATGATCTGCTACGGCCGATTTATCTGTTCATACTTAATGTTACGAAAATGTTCTTTCGACCTGGTTTCCAAATTACGTTTCATCCTACCAATGTAAACCCGATCACAGTCTAAACAATCAAATTGATAAATGACAGATTTTTTATTACCAGGAATTTCGTATTCTTTTGAGAAATGTCGTAAATTTTTAATACTATATCTGTTTTGAGAAACCAAATTTATACAAAAAACTTTAAAACTTTTTGAAAATGTTTATTAACCCTAGGATGATAAGTAATTTTCTAAAATTATAATCGTCTTTTGTTTTTTAAGGATAGAAATATCATTGACTGGTTTTTATATTTAAATTTTTCAATCTTCTTTTGTATAAAGTCTTTATTAAAACCAGTAATTAAAGCAGTATTAATAATATCTTTATATTCTTTATTAAATTCCTCTTTATTCAGGGTTTATGCTCTTAAGTTTGTTTCGTTTTCAGATTTTGATAATACTGAAAAACATAACATAGTAACTTCCTTAACGAGGAATTTGTTTTCTCCTGTGGTTTTCGTTGACTGAAGACGCGGACAAGCGTTCGTGAAATCGATTTCAATTAGAAAGAATAATTAACATAATTTTCTTAAGATAAGTGAAGTTTTTCTTACAAATTGTTATATTTGTATAACTTTATACTTCTTTCACAATCCATATCTCACGTTGTTTTGACCATAACTGAAGCAAACATGTACAACAATAACTGTATTAGGTAAAATAAAATATATGTAACAATATTAAAGCCGAGCACAATGAGAAAATAAAACATGTAGCAGTTAGTATGCATGTCCTTTATTATTTAAATAACTTTCAAGACACTCAAATATTTCTGTACTGAAAAAAAATTAAATTATGTAATTGTAATTGATGGCACAGCTTTATAATGCACATAAGGGGATTTTAAATTCAGTTGAGTACCTCATAAATTTCTGCAATATTAATCTAATTACTTGTCAAACTTACAAGAAGTTCTTGTGAAAAGTTTGTTTATGAAAGCATCGGTAAATGCTCAAGTTCTTCTTGGGAAGCAAGCCAGCTGAAAAGACGATCAGAAATCGTTTTTCGGGAGCGTACATATCTCCCATCATCAGGATATTTATTAAATGTTATAACCTCAATCATATTTTCACCTGTCTTGCTTCCCGAGAAGCACTTGGGCATATTCGTCGCCAGGAAAGCTTAAGGTCTTATCATCGGTGAAATTAAACTAAAACTTCTCTTTTAATTTACCAAGTTATTGGATGTTTTTCGTTTTACCGAATATTTAAATATTAAATATATTATGAACGTACCAGCTTTATCTATTCAAAAGAATAAAAAGTTATTCTTTAAAGAACAGCTTTATTTCGAAATATTATTATTTAGGAAAAAATCTTATTTTGTAAACAAGAATTCTTCTACAATGGATGATGTCATTAGTTGAACAGGAAATCGCATTGTATTCAGCATACACAAAAACACCAGAAAGCAATATTGCTGAAACTTTAGGACCTTTATCCTAAGGACATATGCAATAAAAGTTTCTTTTCTTTTCTTTCCTTTTATTGTTCTTTTTTGTTGTGATTTACGTCCTCCAAAGTTGCCATACCTATCGGACAATGAATGAAATGATGCTTAAATAAGTCCGGGTACATGGAGCTTAGAGTTACCTGACATTCGTCAATCAGGATAAGGGAAAACCTCGGAAAAACCTTATCCAGGTAAATCACCATAACCGACATTCGAACTCGAGACCTCTTGCACGTGAGACAGACCCACTACCATCTCTGCTACCAAGGCGGGCAAAAGTAAATATAACAACATATTTGAATAATTTCACTAATGAGATTATGTAACTCTTTCCAGCTGCTTGTGCCCTTATCTTGGATTTGTATCTTAGCAATGATTTCGAGGAATGGGGAGGACGCACATAAAATAAATGGTGACTGAAATTTTTAATATTGTTAACACTATAGCTAATTAATACCAAAGACAGTAAAGAAAGAGAACATTCTAATTTGTGTTTATTCTAACAGAATTTTGAAGTGTACATTATAAAGTGTGAAAATAATTGATAGTTAAGTTATTTTTAATTCCATATTAAACAATAAATATACATATTTATGTCATATAGTAGTATTGTGTAGCATCTTACAGAATGGCACTTTGTGAAATCTTCACTTGCTGCCGTTTTATGGTTTAAAAATTAACTTTTCTAGAACGTGTTAAATTTACTTTGCTCTGTAAAGGGGAGCTAGCGGCACACATCACACTGACTTGCGGCAAGGATAAATAAAGAAAAACGTGTGTATATCCTTCCGAATCCTTCAACTTTCGTCTCGCAGAACTGTTGCTGGCCGTCCGCCATCAAGAATTAATTAACAGGTGCTAGGTGGTCGGCCGAGAGTGACAAGGGATTTCTCGCATATAGCCTCGTCACCAAGGAATTAAATGTGTGCGCTTAAGCCTGCCTCTTCGGTCTTTTATTTCCACCTCTTCTTTCCTGGCAAGTAAACGTTTCTCTCATAAAATAACTCTTTTGTACCACGTATCTGTTTTCTGAGATGTTTTATTCTTTTTGCCTCTCGCTCGCGAAGTTGCCTGCAGCTACAAAGCAGATGTTTATTTTTAAACCCTCTTTACACCTGAGTTTGAGAAAATAAAGAGAACATTTCCAGACTATCAAAGCTGCACCTCTTCTTTAATTTTATACAAATACTGAACAAGTGTAGAGACGTGTTGTATACCACCTAAAATTTCATTACCAAAGTTCCACAAGAAATGTTAGTTTTGAGATCCCATAAAGAAAATACATTTTTGATGAAAATGTCCTGCACGTATGTATATGTGTGAACAGCATGATTCAAAATCGAGGCGTATGTTATAATTACTACAACAGATCAAGACATTTACGGCTAAGAAGCGAGTTAATGACTGGTCCACTGCGTGCATGGAACAATCAGTGACATAAATATTATAAATATTAAAAGCAGAAGCATTATTAGCAGTGAAGTATTCTTCATATTTAAGTTTGATTTATGAGTCACTATGTTTACACTCAGTCTTCACTTACTTGTTGTTGTTTAATTGAAACGTTTTCAAGATCATTCGTTCTCATCCTCAGCTGTTTGGTGACTAAATGAACCTTCCTCTTCTTCCACTACTACGGAGCTCCGATCACTCTGCCATCTGGTGTTAGGGGCACTAAGTTTTAATACTTCATTTAATGCCGGGATTTCAAAATTTATAACTTTATCACGGTTTTGGTTTATGAATATTTTTTCCCAAATATCCAATTCTATGGGTGTACTTAACGATTTTAACAGTTTAATGTTGTGGCCAATGTTGTGGTTTTTTGTCCAAAAATGGTGTGGAACAGCAGATTTTTCTGTTTGTTTCAACTTAATGTTTCTCTGGTGTTCTTTTTGCCTGGTTAACAAGTTTCTCTTAGTTTTTCCTATGTAGCTTTTTTCACAGGTTTCACAATTAATCTGATAAATTCCTGAGTTCAAATTGTTGGAGATTGTATTTTTCAGTGGTTTATTTAGCAGGTTCCTCAGACTGAATTTGTTTTGGGGTGCTAGTTTTAAGTTTAGTCTTTTGAAGATTCGTTCAAATTTTCTAAAAGCCCATGGATGGTAGGTGAATTTTCTATATTGCCAATTTGTGTTTTTAAGTGGTGTGAGAGTGGTATTTTTTGAACTTATCTTCAGTTTTTCTTTCCTCTTCATCATGTTCCTTATGATGGCTGGGTTGAATCCATTTAATACCGCTATGTCTTTTATGTGTTGTTGTTCTTTCAAAAATTCATCCTTACTCAGTGGAATGTTGCATAGCCGGTGAATTAAACTTCTAAATGTAGCTAGTTGATGTGAAACTGGGTTGTATTCATTTTTCTTTATGTAATTACGCATGTGTGTGGGCTTCCTGTATATTCCAAAATCTACACCATGACGATTTCTAGTTATCTTGAGGTCCAAAAAGGGTAGGGTGTTGTCTCTTTCTACTTCCATAGTAAATTGGATGTGATTATCTTGTAGGTTTAGTAATGTCAGTGACATATTTGTACCCTGTCTATGCGCTACAGCCATTTTCATTGTCCACTTCTATAGCGTAGATGGTAGCATGTCTACGTTCAAGAGGTCCCGAGTTTGAATCTAGGTCAAGGTGAAGGTTTCTCCGAGGTTTTCCCTTTCCTGAAAGGTGAATGTCTCGTAACTCAAAGCTCTGTGGACTCTGGGTTCATTTGAACATCATTTCAGCCATTTCATTCATGGTCGAATATGATTTAACATTGGAAGAGGTAAATTGAATTAACAAAATTTCATTTCTTCATCTCTTCCTCTTACTTCGTGAGATTCCAGGCTGTAAGGCCGCGGTCCACTGGGATTTCTCAACTCTCTCCCAGACGTTTCGCTCGCAGCTGCGGCAAGCATCATCGGTGGCGTAGAAAAGCTCTCCTTGCATAGTATACCGCAACAAAGAAAGTCTCCGGGGCCTGAGACCCAGGGGGGATAGAGAAGGCTCCCAAACCTTCCCTGGATTGATTTATGACTCCCCAAGTCACTTCAGTTACAGACAATTCAAAAACATTGTGACGGCTTCTAATTTTATGAATAAATCTCCTCGGTTTTAGTGTACAGATTTAACTGTCTACTCCTTGTGTAGCACGTGTTCTCTGTCACACACATTCGCTGTCCTTATCCCACTGTGTAAGGGTGGTACATTCCTCTCAGGGACTTACTTTGCCTTGGTGTACAGTACTCTTCGTAGCTCTACGGAAGAAGATGCCGGTCGTGAAGGCCTACGTGTGTTAATTATATATATATATATATATATATATATATATATATATATATATATATATACATACATATATACCATTTACTACTTTGAAAACTCACCCAACTGCGGAAAACGTTCGATGCAGACCGTAAGTTTTGAACACTCTATTAGCAGAGGTATCAATATCGCTTACTTCGATTAAACTTAACACAAAACAACTGTTAGGCTGGGCAGCTGGGTTGCCTTTCGGGGTCATAAATCCAGAAGTTTTGTGCCTATTCTAAATATCATTGAATTTCATTCAATATCAAGTCTCAAATCAAATAAGTTAATTACATCAAATATCATTAATTAAAGATTTTTAGAGATTCCACCTACGTTATTTATTTTTCCCTTAAAAGTGACTATAATAATTAAGATTACAATATCATAATGTAAGATATTTACATGAACAAACAAAATTGTATCTTGAATTTTCTGTTAACAATCTGGGAGGTAGTGTTCTTTTTTTTCGATAACCTTTAAGCTGTAAGAGTTAGATAAAGCATTCATCTCCCTGAGATATTCGTATTACAGGTTTCAATTGTTAAACACTGCTTCATACTTGCACAGCTGCAAGATCGTTATCTTCATTTATTTTGAAGTTATGCAAAGAGAGCGATATGTCAAAGCCGTCATATTGCCAGCATCCTTAAGCCTATTACTGGTTTCCCTTATTCCGATTTAACTTATAAGTAAGTGTGCAATAAAATGCTTTCTGGAATTGTTTACCTCGATTAAATGTAGCTCATAGACGAATAAGCAATGGTGTTTGTTAAGAAATAAGTACAAAATATCGAGAGTATGTGACATATATGTTTATAGAATCAAGCAATGGATTAAAATGTTAGTTAAGAGCATAGATGTAACATTCCACCAAAATCAGTAAACATGGCATAGGTTCTTCTACTTCTCTTAAAAGTTTTAAAGGATGTCTTATATGTCAGTACTTACTGGACTGCTAATATCGCTCATGTAATAAATGTTATAATTCGACATATTAGCAGGGCATGCTAAGAAACATGCGGAGAGAAGTCTGATAACTTTAAGCTTCACCCAGAAGGTTATTTTTCTCAATGGTAGCAGACCATGTGTCGTTTCCAAACAGATTCACTTTCTTGTCTGGGAATGTTAAATACTTTATCGTTGTACAGTGCGATCCATATAAACCTGAACCATTTCAATAAGCCATAACTTTTGAACTAATAATAGGACACACGTGCAACTTTGGGAATATATAATACACAATTGGGAGATTGCATTACACTATTTACATCTCAGAGAAAATGTAGGAAGTGTCCTCCACCAGGTTCTATACATGTTTGCACTCGTCTCACCATATTTTCTGAAGTTTTACGGAGATGATATCGAATTTAGAGAAGGTTATTTCAAGCAAGATGGAACAACGTGCCATACATCTAATGAGACCATGGAACTTGTAACCAGTTTCTTTGATAATCGAATAATGTCAAAAGTTCTGTGTCCCCACACCCAGGTCCCCTGAGCTAACCTCACCGGATTTTTTTCTTGTGAGGGTGTATAAAAATAGATCGTTCAAGAACAGGCCACGGACAATTGATGTTCTCAAGGAATCCATTCGAACCGAAATAAGTAACATTGGCGATTATACTCTCCGTAAAACTTCAGAGAATATAGTGAGACGTGTGCAAACATGTATAGATGGAGGACACTTTCAACATTTTCTCTGAGATGTAAATAGTGTAATGTAATCTCCCAATTGTGTATTATGTTCTCCTAAAGTTGCACGTGTGTCCTATTATTGGTTCAAATGTTATGGCCTATTGAAGTGGTTCAGGTTTATATGGATCGCAGTATATGTCAGACCTGAGGAACAGTACTCGCAAGGATTCAAGTATTCCCCTACTTACCCTCCCTACTGCATCAGTCCCACTGTAGAATTTTGTGAGTTTTTTCTTTCAGTCCTGCTGATTTCATTTCTAGAAATGTAAAAGCTTACTGTTAATATGACAGTAATATCGGGGAGAGCAGTTATATTTATCAAGTATAATATAGATAAAAATATTGTTGCTTATTAATGATGCTATCAAGTACAGGATCATATCAAGGTCATCGGTGAACCGGGCTTTCCTCCCGCAGAGAAATATTTTACATGCTAGCAGACCTACTGACATAGGTTGTCGTTTTTTAGAGCATTTAAAAAGCATAACTGGGGCTGGTTTTGAATCCCCGATCTCAGGATGAGTATACCAGCACCAAAAGAACAAATTCACCCAGACCGACTATAAAATAGATCAAACGTGGTAGGTAATCTTGTCCCTTATGAGCTGATGACGTCAGTTTGTTGCTCTATCTCACCTCCTTTGTTTTTTGCATGAAGTATTTCCTCTACACTGACTCAGGTAACCAAGCATGAGAGAAGGTTTTTAACAAGTCCCATGAACATTTGCTGGCGAATAACTTATTGGAGGCAAACTCAAATTGTACATTGAATAGTTGTTATCATTTTAATAATCTCCTTTATTCTGATATTATCAACTGATTTCTTATCAGAAAACGCTTTGCACGTTGTTTCACATAAGCTGGGCAGCAATGATATAGGTCAAAATATAGAATATTTGTTGGATTTTTCTTTATTTTACCTTCAGCATAAATACACAAGCATGTTATCAGATCTTGGTCAGGCGATGTAAACAAGATTCATGAGCAGAAGATGGGATTTAGGAGTAAGTTACTAGATGCCTAAATCTGCCCTGTAATTGCCTTCAATGAAACAATTTGAAAATGTTCACGCTATTTGGTTCTGTTTTAATCTAAGGATTTTACATACCTTTATGAAGGTATTTCCAACTACTGGAGAAAAGTAATCTAATGTTATGGAGCCTATAAAAATTTGGATTACTTTACTCCAGTAGTTGGAGTAAAAGTGACACCAAGTCTGTTCAGTTTAAATGTTTATTTCATGAATTAATAAGTAAATATCCAAAACACTGTGCAGTTTAAACTCATGGCTCAAAAACTGCAGATGGTTCTGGCTGTGCAATAGTATCTACAGATAAAGTTACTTCATTTAAGCTGCCAAATGTGTTCTCGGTGTTTTCCTGTGAGCTTTATGCAATTAAACATTCCATGCTACAAATACAAAATTCTGATAAAAACCCCTTCATCGTTCTTTCTGATTTCATGAGTTCTCTAAAGGCAATATGTGACCCTTGGACTACAGATACAGTGATTCGTGATATACAGATACTATACCATAATCTGAAAACTAAGGGTAAGGACGTAATTTTCATATAGATACCGTTTCACAGAGGTATATCAGATAATGAGGAAGCTGACAAGGAAGCCAGAGCTATTGCGAAGGACCCAGCTTCCACCTCGTACACCCCTACACCTCATCGAGACCTTGCATCAGTCATAGCCATCAAATTCAAAGCAATATGGAATAACACATCCATCACCAAACTTCATGAAATAACATCAATAAACAGCCAGATGTTTAGAATTTATTTACAAAAAATTCGAGGGAAAAGATCAAGTTAAAATACTCAGACTAAGAATAGGACATACAAAATTAACACATTCCTACTTACTGTCAAAAGAAAAACTACCATCTTGTGACATATGTACATGCCTTCTTACAATTAAACATATTGTACTTCAGTGCACAAAATACAGTTATGCCAGAACATGCATAAAGGTTGTTAAATAACATGCTATTAACACTTACAGACAGGAAACATTTACTTTATTTGTTAATGTTCAATAAGGAAATTTGTCTATATGACTGTACATAACTCTCAGAATTCAAGTTGCTGTAATGTTATATCAAACTGATTTTTGTTTGTCACAGTGTGTTGTAATATTATTGTACTTTTCAATCTGGTCACTATAAGACCTAGTAGTTCTGCGATCTAAAATAAACTGTTAAAAAAATTGGTACCGCTTTTCATTCTAGGCTACACCCACAAATAGATAAAATTTTACCAAGATAGTGTTTCTCGCTTGGTCAATGAGGCGTTTCTAACATCGTATCTAAGGAAATTTGTAATATTGGCATTCCTTTCCTTGAGATCAACAGTTAAATTGTTCCTGCAATAATAGAATAGTGGCTATTTAACGCATTAAAGCTTTCAATAATGGACAACTATAAAAACATATTGTTTTAAGACTAAGAAAATGACCTCATTACTTTGTTTATTAATTGGATGGCTTTATTGTTTTCTGTTTCTCATAAACAAAATACCTACTGACATAAAATTACTGTTCCTTTCACCGCAAAGACAACAAAGGACTTCATAAAAATTACGAACCACAGTGAAAGTGTAAGACCATCCAAGAGAGAAATTATATTTCAAAACTGACGTTAGTGTTTACCAAAAAAAAATGCATTGTACCTTAGAAGTATACAACAATAATCTTCACGATATATTCTCTATTTAGAAGCTATAGTGCGATCCATATAAACCTGAACCACTTCAATGTGTCATAACTTTTGAACCAATAATAGGACACACGTACAGCTTTGGGAGAATATAATGCACAATTAGGAGATTACAATACACTATTTACATCTCAGAGAAAAAGTTGGAAGTGTCCTCCACCAGCATCTATACATGTTTGTACTCGACTCACCATATTCTCTGAAGTTTTACGGAGAGTATCCTCGCTAATGTTACTTATTTCGGTTCGAATGAATTCCTTGAGAACATTAATTGTCCGTGGCCTATTCTTATACACTCTATTTTTATATACACCCACAAGAAAAAATCTGGTGAGGTTAGGTCAGGGGATCTGGGAGGCCACAGAGCTTTCGAGATTATTCGATTATCAAAGAAATTAGTTACAAGTTCCATGGTGTCATTAGATGTATGGCACGTTGCTCCATCTTGCTGGAAATAACCTTCTCTCAATTCGATATCATCCAGCTGCTCCACAAATGTCTTGAAGATACCCATATAAACTTCATTGTCTACAGTCGTATCAAAGAAAATGGGACCAACGATCCATAGATGCTGGTGGAGGACACTTCCAACATTTTCTCTGAAATGTAAATAGTGTAATGTATTACACAAATATAAATATTTGTTACAAAGGCTGCACCCATCTTAAGAAATTGGTGTTAATACTCCTTTCTAATGGAGATCGATTTCACAAACAGCTTGTTTTCATCATCAGTCAACTCCGTTGTCAAAATTTCCAGTTACCATGTTTTTCTTATTTTTTTTTTTTTTTTTTTAGTATTACCAACATCTGAAAACGAAACAAATTTAAAAATAGAATCAACTGCTAGTATTTCAAAATGCGATGTTTATTTTTTAAACTAAATATCTTTTCCCAAACTATTAAATCTATCGGACCATTTAATTGTTTTAATAATTTATTTCAGGATTTATTTCATGGATAAATGACCAAAAATGATCTGCTACGGCCGATTTATCAGTTTCTTTATACTTAATGTTACGAAAATGTTCTTTCGTTCTGCTTTCCAAATTACGTTTCGTCTTTCCAATATAAACTTGATCACAATCTAAACAATTAAATTGATAAATACTATATTTTTTATTATTAGGATTTTTTTTAGAAAAATGTAGTAAATTTTTAATAATATATTTATTTTAAGGAACTAAAGTTATACCAACTTCTTTAAAATCTTTTTGAAAATGTTTATTAACCCAAGGATGGTAAGTAAATTGTTTAAAATTATAATCGTTTTTATTTTTTAAGAGTAGAAATATCATTAACAGTTTTTTTATATTTAAATTTTTCAGTCTTCTCTTGCATAAAGTCTTTATTAAAACCATTAATTAAAGCAGTATTAATAATATGTTTATATTCTTTATTAAATACTTCTTTATTCAGAGGTATATTTATTAATCTATAAATCAAACTATTAAAAACAGCAAAATTTATGTGAAAAAGGGTTAAAACTTTTATTTTTATGTAATTATCAATATAGGTAGACTTCTTGTAAGTACCAAAATCTAATTTTTATTTATTTCTTATTGTCTTCAAATCTAGAAAAGGAAGAAATCTATTAATTAATTAATCAGTGTAATGTTATCTCCCAGTTGTGTATTATATTCTCCCAAAGTTGTACGTGTGTCCTATCATTGGTTCAAAAGATATGACCTACTGAAATGGTTCAGGTTTATATGGATCACACTGTATGTTATTAAGCAGAACTGTGCCCGCCTCGGTGGTGTGGTGGCAGCGTGTCTGCCTCACGTTCAAGAAGTCCCGAGTTCGAATCTCGGTCAGGGTGAGACCTGGATAAGGGGTTTTCCCTTATCCTAAAAGACGAATTTCGGGTGACTGTAAGCTCTATGGACCCTGAGCTGGTGTGAGCATCATTTACTCAGTCCATTCATCGTCCGATATGACTTAGCGTTGGAGGACGTAAATAAAAAAAAGAAGAACTGTAGTTATATTAGGTATTTTTGTTTCCAGGTGATGCAGGAACTTCAAGAACACAACACCACTGGATCAGAGTAAAAATGAGGACCCACTGAAGACAAAGTAGGAAGGTATATTGACATCAACTTTTACATCACTATCTACAATAATCCGGCAGCAAATTCCAAACAAGGAGCTTAAGGTAAAAATGAAAGGGAGAGGGGCTTGTAATAGATACGTGATGTATCACCAGAATTAAATCTTATCAACACTGTTATCTACACATGGTGGTAAAAACGTTAAAGTGTTTCCGGGAGCGCTTTCTGAAGTTATGATCCCTTTAATCCTTTCAATAAAGGCGACTAAGAGAGAACGGCCGGAATGACGTGACGACAATTTTATTACACGGGTCATCTGAAACAATCAAACACCAGGGCGCTCATTAATGTGCTTGCTTGACAGGGTTTCAAATTCCATAAACCATATGGAATGGAAAATTAAAGGGCCTCCACCTCCAACAAAAGCGGCAGGTTGAAAAAGAAAGGCTAGGGGAAGCTTTACAGACGGACTACCCTGCAAATGTATCAAAGCAAGACCTTACTCCAAATGTATCGGCATGTTGATATATGACTCTTTTGATAACCTTCCTCAAACTCTCTGATACCTACCTACTCTCATCAATAAGCGATAAAATTGCTGGAAAATCATACACGAGTTCACTAACGCTGCATTTAACGAGGGATGAGCGTTTAAGTCGCCCTTTTTAATAGGGGTAGTTCATCTCTCTTATATAGACGTCATTATGTTACATAAGACTATAAATCACATCGGAAAGGATTAAATTTAGTAGGGTAGCAAAACTGATTTCGTATTAAGGATCTTCATCAGTAAACTCCAAAAATCCATGATTTCATGTTCGACTAATTAGAATTTTTGATGCAGCAATCAGTGTTTAATGCATAATATAGTGAGCAGTGGATATGTCCAGAATTATAGGGAGGTAGGCACCGAAACGGTTAACAGATAAGCAGCGCGCTCAGTCAGCATAAATATAAGCGTTATCTTTAGGAAGCTAAAACCTTCTGGATGTTTCGATAATTTCAACGCTCTAGAAAGTTCTTATGGCAATAAGAGCAGTGTGACCGGATACAGTGAGTACGTGAATGAATCAGCTAATGAGGTAGTGAGTGCATCGAAAATCGCTATTTTCCCTGCTGTTACTTCAAGAGATTCGAGACGTTTTTATTTAGACTCGATAGCGTGGTGGCAGCGTGTCTGCCTCGCGTTCAAGATGTCCTAAGTTCGAATCTCGGTCAGGGTGAGTTACCTGGAAAGGTATTTTCCGGGGTTTTCCCTTATCCTGAAAGACGAATGTCGGGTAACTCTAAGCTCTATCGACCCTGGACTCATTTGATCATCATTTCACCCATTTCATTCATCGTCCGATATGACAACGTTGGTGACGTAAATTACAATAACAACAAAGACATCCGAAATGAGAGGCTACGTCGGACGTGTTTCATTACACCGCTACGCCACGGAAATTATTGAAGTGGCTGTGAACTGTGTAACTAGTTTACATTAGGCAAGTGACACGGTGAGTGAGCTAAGCGAATCCTTGATTGAAATTAAACTACATTGTTAAGTAACTATGACAACTGGCTGAAGTGTTAGTTCTGAAAACCGAGCGAGTAACAATATCTTGTTGCAAAAATATTTCTTTTATTATACATTTCACTGTCTTTAAAATTGTCTCCATGTTTATCTAACCAATTATTTTAAAAAGTCTATTAAACTCCTTCAATGACACAGTAATAAATTAGGAGGCAAGTTTTAATTACGTAACCATTTGAGGGGAAATGTTATAAATAATGCTTGAATTGTCTGCATATTACTTTCCTCTCATTGCCTTATTATTACGTTATAAGGAGGTATATGGAATTTAATTTGCTTACAATGAAGTCCCGAAAAATAGAGATTTTAAAATTATAAGCCTAAAGTTCCTGAGTTTATTCAGTTTAAAAAATAGTTAGTACGCACATAAATCCTGCAAATGTTTCTGCTCCTCTACAACTAATTTTTGTAGCTTAAGTACATTTTATTAGAATTTAGAGATGTGCCTAAACAAGCACTTATATTCAATGTATAACGTGTCTTAAAATGAAAAAGCTAGACAGCCCCCCTCTTTACATAACTACATACTTAGGGTAACAGGTCCTTTATACCTTTACAACCATTCCTAAGAGGGAAGGATAAGAGGAGAGACGAGAAGGGCGACCGGATCCGGGTGACAGGTGCAAGCAGGGACGGTACTCTTAAAAGTGCTGTACAAGCGCATTTGATGACATCCCTACAGTCTCATTTTTAATAGAAGATACTTGAAGGTCAACTGTTTCTCCACGTGGGTGCTGCAATGTTGCCCTCTCAACACTCGAAGCATAAACAAGGGTTCGAGTTATCTCACCGTAAACAATTGTGCACAGTTAATTCTCTATTAGCCGACTTCAAAAATAGAAATAAGTTGTTCACACATTCACTGAGTTGTAGCGTCTTCACATATGTGAGTTCTTTTAAATAATTGTTTGCACTATGTAACTAATATTCCATACTGTTGCTATGCATCGTAAGTTGGTTTCCGCACAGTGCGGTTATTTCTCCATAGAAACATATACGCGATGCACGTTCTAAAATCTAATATTTATCTTCAATTATATTTATTAATATTTCAGATAATATCTTAACTGTTAAAATTCAGATTGATATAAATGCACATAGTGCAAAAAATAATGTGCAATACACGTGTGGTAAGCATATAATGGAATCTCGAGAATTCAAACCTTTCCTCGTTCCGTATACATTAATATCGCAATATACTATTATTAACGACTTTGTTAATTGACATGTTCATATCAGCGCCACCAATATGCCGGAATTTTGGCCCACAGGAATTCTTTTACGTGCAAGCATATCTACTGACATGTGACTGTCGCTTTTGGATAAATGGAATAAGCTGTTCATTGATAAGGAGCAAACTCTCGTCTTCCTGTTGGAAGAATTCTCGAAGAGAACAGACAAATTCTCTAGCTTGGCTATGTAATGTAACAACCCGACCGTAAGCTGATCTTTGCCTTGGGCCATGATTCCTCGATCTACCTCTAATCCTGCCGCCACTACGTCTTGTTTCCATAAAAACGTATTTTAATTGTGTTTTATCAGAGTAGGCTAACAATATACAGAGCAACTAGGCAAACTCTGCTTCCCGCATGCAAGTACCGATAACTGATCTGAAGAGTATGTTATTCACCAGTGTAACCAATCTGGCAACCTTTGTTGACGTTACCATAGCAACGACCTTCCCTTCTTACGCTTCGCGTCCTTTGCCTGATGATCTTCACGTATCTTCTTTTAAAAATCAGACTGTAATCCCTAGTGGACCCCAGCAAGGTTCATTGCATAGGTGGGGCCTCAACGGGAATGACAAAGTGAAGAAACCGCCCCGCCGCAACACGGAGAACTAAGAGCGCCTAGCCCTAAACCCTGAAATGGATTAGTAAGGAATGTAGGGAAATGCAAATAGTGGCTTGAAAAGTCTTGGTATGAGATTGAACTTATGCGGCAACGGGGAAATGTCAAAGTGTGCAGCCAAAGGGAACAAACCCAGGATCTCACAAAGAATATGCACACTTAAACGCACCACCTTGTTTAGTTTAAAATATCGTACAGCTCTAAGACTAAACTTAAATATTTATATGCTTTGAAAATGTTTATGTTTTCACAGATGGGAGGTCCTCAACTCTGTAACAAAGCTATTATATCATATCTATAATTTCTCAATACCTTATGCAAAAACTAGGTTAATTATTTTAGTAAAATGTCATAGATTTTTACTTCACTTTTCACTCATAAAATATATCCAATCTAAATGTTCAGGTTTCGTAAATTATCACTAATGCAAAACAGAAAAAAAAAAAATATTAAAATAAAAAACACACAGGCAAGAGATGATCTCAGATCCTTAAGTGTAATATTAGAAGAATGTAGGTAAATATTGGAATCAAAATTGCAGGTTTACATTTTCTGAATTAAATGTTAAAACTCCTAACGGAATTGCGAAAGACTTGTTTTAGTGTACTGAGATGCTCATTACAGCCAATGTAGTATAAATAACACATACAGCATCAGATCAACTTTATGCATTGTTTAACGAATGTTAAACAAAATTTTAACTTACATTTTAATTATTATATTTTGCATTAATATAGTTAATTATGGAAATTATATTTACAAGTTATTCGTAACAATAAACAGTTTTACGATTATTATTGCATTAATAATAAAAAATAATATTTTCCATTCCAAGTTTATACGTTATGCCAGAGAAGATGTTACTGAATTTCTAATGCATTTTACTTTCCTGTCATTAAACAATTGAAATATTCTGATATCGGAATTATTGGTTCATCATACTTTTATAAGGAAATATGCGGAGATAGGTAAATAATCATAATAAGCAGTATCCATACTTTAAAATCAATTCATTATGTAACTTATTCATCATTAGGGAATGAGAAGTCATAAGCAAGCAAATTATGTGTTGAGGAAAAGAAATTGCGTATAGGTTAATGTATCTCAGGCAATTAGGTATTAAAAATTCATTAGCTTAAGGTTCGGATAATTAGAATTTAGTACGTTCAGAAATTAGCGAATCACCTACATATATCAGTTCTTAAAATTAGAAAAGAGAAATAATTATCATAATTTAGAAATGATAAAGTAAAAGTTTTTATTTCAGTTGTGAATGAGAAGCTTAAACTTTGACGATGTGAAGTGCAAACCTAGGAGGGACTTGAGTTAACAAATTAAAGTAATTTGATTAAAATGTTTTAGAATTAGGAAGGTTCAGATCTGTTTTTAATTCCGTAACTTTGTGTAGGAAATTTGCTTGTGTTTTCAACTTGATTGGTTGTAGTAATCTAATTCATATTTTTAATTCCGTAACTTTGTGTAGGAAATTTGCTCTTGTTTTCAACTTGATTGGTTGTAGTAATCTATTTCACATTTCACTCCAACGTCTTCTATATAGAATAGATAAATTTAAAAAAAAAACTGTCATAATTTCTGATTCTAAAGCAGCATTATATGCAATAGGTTCATATAAAATGAGGTCAATCCAAATTAAAGAATGTCACAAAATGATCCAACAACTTCAAAAACTACAGAAAAGAATTATATTACAGTGGATACCTGCACATTGTGGAACTGCTGGAAATGAATCAGCTGATTTTCTTGCCAAAAAAGGCGCAAATTTAATTCAGAACAAAAGTAAAAACTTACGCTTTACCATCCATAAAAAGATTAATCAAAAACAAATATAAAAACAAACAAAACCAATCAATGTCTAACAAAGTCAAAGATAAAAAATGGAACATTTTAATTAAAAATCGAGAAATTATTCCAGAAATCCCACGTAAAGCTGCAGTAGCAAATTTTAGATTACTTACGGAACATGAATATTTGGCCAAACACTTACACAGAATAGGAATTTATACAAGTCCAAATTGTCCTCTGTGCAACAAAGAACAGGAAATGACTGAAGAACATCTTTTAACCTGTGAAGCCTTACCTGCCGGACCCAGTACACAGAAATATTGGAGAGCAAGAGAGCAAATGGCTTTATTGCCAAAGCTTAGCATATGAAAACAACAACGACGACATATGAAGTAATTTCTCAAATTCGTGTGTTTTATGTTTCATAGTCGTTTATATTACAGAAGTGATTTATCGTGATCGCCAACCCGTTGGGCTTAAATCCCCCTGGTTGTTATTCGTATTTGGCGGTAGACGTAAGGGGATTCTCCGCTTATCATTTCGAGAACTTACGGCCACTTACACTCCTCAGTGTTATTATGGAAAGATTTGTTTTAAACCACAACGATTTGTTAGGTATATCAGCGAACATAATGTCTACTTCATTGTTTACACTTTTTAGTACAAAGACTCCAACACCGTTTAATTCGATGACCTTACACAGTCGTCACTCGCTTAAATTACGCAATTGTTTTCCTCCATTATATTTACCAGCCAGCTTACCTACAATTGTCTATTCTCAGATTCATCCAATCACACTCTAAGAAAAAGATCCTATAGTTCACTACTGTAGCAGATTGCAGCAGATTCAAATATAGACATACAGGAAATTGTATCCGCAGGATCGCATACTTGGCAAGTCATTATTACATTTGGAGGCTGTAAATGCTGAACTGATAATAATCAGCAACGCCGTAAATTTACTAATATACCTATTATGTGTTTCAAATGGGAAGCTGATTGTCCTTGGTCGCTACTAGGTGCGCAACCAATCAGAGTCCTGCGGTGTTGTCGTATTGTATTTCCGCCAAGTGGGGTGTAAGGAGCGCCAACTTAATCAATCTGTATGAAATACTATTCGCGCTAAGACAAAAATTCAGATTTCGCCAAAACTGATACATGTAGAAGGTAGAGAGTAATGTATCTAACATAATCATGAAAACCCTATATTTTTAGCTCAAGTAGTTTTTCTAATACAAATAAATAAACCACTATTACCTGTATTATAACCATAAATCGCGACGTAAGCACTGTATGAATATAATTATTGCTTGGCATGTATGCGTGTACGTATATTTGTAATTACTCGGAACTGAAACGTAAATGTTTGACATGACGTGATAAAAGAATTACTTTGAATAATCCAATTCGAGCGAGAGGAAACAATAAATTTCCTGCTGCCCTGGCAGAACGTGTCACGTCACATTATATCTTTGTTTATGAATGGTTTGTAATCTCTATTTACTCTACAGAGTTCAAAGTGGTTGGTGTGTATGTATGTACATATACTTTTAATTACTCAGAACTGAAATTTAAACTTCTGACATGACTTGATAAAAGAATAAGTCAAGGTGTTAAATTCGCGAAAGAGCAAACACTTCATTTCCTGTTAGCCTGTGGAATGCTGTATGCTTATGTTTATGAATGAAAGCTGGATAAGAAGTGTTTATTTACTCTGGAGAGTTCAGATCAATATCATTCAGTTGTTCTTTACACAACAGTAGAGTAAGAGCTAAATAGTCCAATGGCTTCTTGCGGTGAATTTAGTAGCGAGTCAAAAAGGCAGGTATTGTGAAGTCAGGCTCGAAGTATTATTTTTAAGGTGTACACGTTCTTCAAAAACTTTTCGGAAACAGAACACTGAAAATGAGTTACTGCAAAGAGTACTTCCGTTTAAAAACACGGAAAAGGTCTATCAGCTGGATTAACTTGCAATTGAAACGGGACACAAGGTAATACGCCTTCCACCGTACCACTACCAACATAATACAATTGAGTTGGTGAGGGCTCAAATAAAAAGGGGGTTCCAAACAGAAATAATACTTTTAAACTGACGGACGTTAAACGACTTGTTCACGAAGAAATTGACAAGGTAACACAACAGGACTGGGAAAACTGCGTAAGACATGCAGACTTTAAGAAAGAAATAGCACGTGACGAGATTTTGGAACCTATAATCAAAAATTTGCAAGACTCAGACGATGAAGACAGACACAATGATGAATTGTCTATTAACGGAAGTGACATTGACAGCAATATGGATGAGCCACTGGCAGTTCCATTGGAATAGGAAAACAGGTAATTTATAAACTATAATTATGGTTATAGTATTTAAAATATACATAATTGTCGAAAATGCTTTATCCAAATTTTATTTTGACAACTGCATCATTGTAAAAGTTTGTAAAATATAATTTGTTTACCCTTACGTCTGCTCCAAGCAGACGTGCACGTTGTATGAGTGTGCGAGAGAGAGGGAAATATAAAAGGAGTGGGGTAACAAGCTGGCAACGCTGAGTGTGATATGGCATCTGATTAGCTGTACTCCAGAACTCTACCCATTTGAAACACATAATAATTAAATGTTGGATATCCTAGTTTTAAGAGGAAACAAGTTCAAGTTGTTCTCGGGAAGCAAGCCTGGTAAAAAGACGATTAGAAATCGACGTTTCGGGAGCGTAAATCTCTCTCATCATCAGGTTATTTAATATCCTGTTAATTTATATGGGATATCCCAATTAATGTTCTATACTCACGCCATCTCCTGACCTGGCATTTAATTTACTGAAAACAGTCTTTTGTTCAGTAATGCGAATTTTGATTTTGTTTTGTCTTTGTTTATATTTATGTTATATCCAGTGATTCATTTGTGGTTATAGCATTTATTAAAATATCCTGATGATGGGAGACTTGAACATATTCGTCGACAGGAAAGCTCCAGGTCTTATTTTAAGAGGAAACAAATTCATTTGTTATTTTTCGAATCTATTCGGAATTGATCGTATTTGTCACTATTGATATTATTTGTCACTATTTGTGCAACAATTTCATTCTCAATGGACAAATGTTCAACCATTTGTATATATTTTACAAACTATAAATTTTCTGTTCTGCACGCGCTGTCATTCATCAGACTTTTTATGCGTGTACTTGAAAAATAGAAAAGAAAGGTGATGTTGCTATGCGAACCGAATATCTAACTTATCTGAAAGTACAGGATTAGACTAGCTGGGAATTTAGAGCACACTAAATAATTAATTTTCTAAATTATGCCATTATGGTCTGTCAAAGTCTAGCGGTATTCATGAGGCGTAAAGAACCGAATTTAAAACTTCTGCCTGGAATAAACTAAATACATTATTCCACCAGGTATATTGCATTAAATAAAGTTTATAATTTTACTATATTTTTCGGTAGCTCTAACTCAGAAAATTAAATAATTATAAGGCGATTTTGAAACAAACTCCGGCAGTAAACCCACCTTTCTGCCTACTTGGTCCTATCCACTGCTTGATGCAATTTCTTTTAAAATCAAGTAGATATTAGTTCCGTTTTATTAATTCAATAGGTAAGTATATTAAACGATAGAGAAGTCTAAAAGTATGTATTTTGAATTCATGCATTTTGAGCGCTTCAATTTAGACCTGTTTCTACGATTGATTATATGTTGGAAGTCTAAAAGTTAAGGCAAACTTCTGTTAAAATAGATATAAGCAATAGTAATATTTTCATAAAGACTGTGGATTCAAAATAAGTAGAAATCTTAGCTGGAACCAGTAGAGCACCTGCCTCTGTGCGAGAGGTCCCGGGTTCGATTTCCGTATTTTACCAGAATGTATCATAGAATTGGCTTCTGCATTTTGATTGAGGATGTCAGAAAGTATACTCAACAACATAATTTAAATACAACATTGGAATTTTAAGTAGTACTTACAAATAATTACAAAGGTGCGTTCAAGTTATAACATCTATTCTTCTTTTTTTCAGGTCTGAGACCAGATAGGAACTTCTGGTGAATGCGTGAGAGAGATGGTAGCACTGTACAGTGCATAGAACTTTAGTGGTAGAGACAAGAGTTAGATCTGTTTTTGATACTTAAAATGGTGATGTTTTCATTGCAAGAACAGCGAGTAATCATTTGTTTTCTCCATTTTCGTGGTGTGACACATATGGAAATCCATCACCAGTTGAGTGAGACATGTGGTGATGGTACCATTGATGTGTCTAATGTGCGTTCCTGGGTGCGACAGTTCAATGAAGGCAGAACACTTTTTTTATTTTCAGATCTTCATGTAGGATTGTGTGCACAGATCCCACGGAAATGCCAATTTTGGAGACGATGTCTGCAACGCTCAATCGTCGATCCTCCAAAACAACGTTCTCCACTTGCTGGATCACGTCGTCAGACCGGCTGTCTTGGTTTGTTGTCACACGATGTTCGTGCTTCTTGTATGATGTAAGTTTAATAAAAATTATAGAAGCAATATTGCTTCATTATGCCTAAAAATATCTCAATCATAAACAATATTGTGACTTTGTGGTTTCGTAGAATTAAAAGTCCGAGTTGCACATATTCCAAATGTCCTTTATTTCCGTAGAAATACACTGTTCAATTCTCGCGTAACAACATTACGTCACATACACACCACAATCTACCAAGGTCGATGACAATAACAAACAGCGTCCTGATTACATCAGCTCTCGTTACAACAACACTCTACAGCTGTTTACTGCTTACCACCGACCCTTGGCGAGTGTCGACTTCTTAAATACCTCAATGATAAATTCGAGAGGTTTCTGGAACAAATAAGAAAACAACCTTTCTCTGTCAATCAAGACACCACTAGAACCTTCCAAACGTGAAATCCTATCTGTACCGGCAAGTCCTTTATCTCAGCTATCTTTATTTGCCGGCTCTTTGTGTACACTAGCCGCGCTATCGTAGATAACGACTTCGCGACAATATATATTATAAAGAGGTATCTGCATCTTTGTAATTGTAAAAATAGCATTTAATTTTGAGTACGTGAATGCTACCAAAATGTTTGTTCACTGAGAAAATTAGTGGGTTACGAATGTTATAAATTTTAGAAAGCACACTACTATTGTTGCTGTTCCAATTTCAAAAAAAGCGTAGAGACGATTTCTCAGAAAACCTCAGCTGTCGGAACAATCAGCTTTCATATTTTTATTCGATCATCTTGTGTAATACATTATACATAGTGATCCATCATCCACTGTTCAGTTTGCCTGTCACTGACAAGCCATATACAAACAGTTAATATGCACATTAAATCAGTGACATGCTTGATGTTTTAAATTTCTAAAAAGAACAATAAATATTCTCATGTTTCACGTAGTTAATTAGTTTTCCTTATCAAATCCATCACAAGTATAGGTATTCCACAAAATAATTTTTACCATAATTGTCGCTGTTTCTTTTGAAGTTATGTGTAATGATAAGTAAAAGTTTCACAAATACAATTCAAATTGTTACTCTTAATTATATCTAACCTTGAAAAGTTTGCTTTTATGATAATGAGTTTATGCTATAGGTAATTTTAACAAACAATAATCATTCATCAGTAGAGCCTGAATTTCTAAGCAAAATGCTTATAAATGTTTTTTTTTTTTTTTTTTTTTTTTTTGGACAATAAACTCTCCTGAAAACCACATATTAATTACATCACTGCGAGGCTCTCAGGAGTTATATATCTTATCAAACACTTAAAAAGCTCTGTACCGAATACATACATTAGATATGCTTACTTTGCTTTTCTTCATAGCATTATATTATATGGTTTCTTACTTTGGGGAAACAGTAGCCACGTTAGTAATATCCTATTATTGCAGAAGAAGATCATTCGTTATATCTGATATAGACAAACTCGCACATTATTTATTAAATTAAGAATAATGACGGTAGTAAACTTATACATCTATAACGTTCTAATTGATATAAAAAGAATGTATCTGATTACAACTATAGACAGAATATCCATAAATATAATACTAGGTCTACAAACCAAATTGATACACCTTATTATAGGCTTACAAAATCACATAATAGTTTTGAAATATTAGGTATAAGAATGTATAATGCACTTCCAGATTATGTAACTCCAGTGCCAAATAACAGCTTTGAACATAAGCTTTATGACAGATTATTAATCAACACATTCTACTCCTTACAGGAATTTTTTGAAAAGGCATCTCAGTTGCAAATAGTGTCACCCATTCACTGAACATTATTTTCTCATTTGTATATATTCTGTAAAATAGAATAGAAAGATTTGTATTGTATTGTAATATTTATGTTATCTTCTGACATCAATTGCTGTTAAGCTGGACTTTGTACATACTCTGTATCATATTGTTGTAATTTGTATTGTATTTTCTGACGTTGTCCATTGTTGTACAGCTCAACGACCATAAAATTCTCATCATCATCATCATCATCATCATCATCATCATCATCATCATCATTAGCTGAAATATAATCTTTGCTTGCATACTTTATGCTTTTTAATTAAAATAGTTTATTTTATCCAAACTATATTAATTTAAAAGTAAATTTTCACTCCTAGCCATTATTTTATCTTCAGACATTTTACATCGTCTTACTGAAAGAGTTAGGAGCCGATATAAAACGTGGATCTTCTTCTCTTTAGAGTAAAGAAAGTGTTTGTACTGTCGCCGAATAAAGTAATAAATAAACCCTGGCGCGACAGCCCTAAGAGGGCCAAGGCCTACCTACCCGACTGCCGACCTCACGCCCACTTAGGCAAGATAGAAGTGGACGATCGGGGAGGAGATGTGGTCAGCATCTCAGCATCCCCCAGCCGGAATGGGCCGCTTACCTAGCGTAAGCTCCTCATTTTCCTCACGATGCTGAGTGGGCACTGGCCCTACACCCGGGACTTAAAATCCACACTCCATGGGTTGGATCGAACCCGGGCCGCTTTACTGTCTCCGATTAGAGTTCAAAAACTTCATGAAGTCCTTCCAAATTTGTCTTTATCTCCTCAGCCAGTTTTAACTCGATCGGGTTCTTGTTTAAAGGCTGTGCCATTCTAAGCAGACCATTTCAATGAAATAAAACAGTGTTGTACTCCTTAGACGCAGAAGATACAAGCAATATCGCCACAGCACAAGAATATTTTGCTAATACTGGCATTCAAGATAAGATAGAGTACATCCATAACAGCTTCTCCAAAATGCCTGCTATTATAACATGGTTGGATACCTTGGAGCATTCACTTTCTTTGATAGATGAAATTTCAGAAACGTTGTCTTCAAAGACTCGCGGTATTGTTCAAAACTGCCTTTGAGAAACTCAGTAAGGTACTAATGAAAAACCCTGGCTACGAAACACTGTGTAAAATTTCTTCCAAACTTTCTGATACAGAAACGTATATCGAAAAGAAATTCATTCATAAAGAGCTGTAGTGCCTTTGACATGTTCTAGTAACGTCATGTGTCTTTGAGAGATCCTTTTCACGATATAAAAATTCTTCATTGAACAACGGAGGAGCATCCCTCAAGAAAATCTCAAGATAACTCTCTCGTGTACTGTAACGTAAAAATTCTACCAAACAATATCTTTATGATTAACTTTTTATTTGCTTATTTTTTGTGATTATTTTCCTGTTTATTTCACCATTTGATTGTGCTTACAAATCCGGGCTATAATCATAAGATTTAGTAAGCTTTGTTCAAGTTTACTTTAACTTTTCCAGCTTTATCATACCATTTCATAAATTGTTATTTTGAATTTCCAGAATCTTTGAGAGCAAGTTCACGCAGCCAGAAGGAGAGGAGGAAGTTACGTGTGGGACTACCAGTTCCCGCAATCCCTGACATATATGCACCCAGAAGATACTTGAAGAACTTCCGTTATCAAGAATACACAACTGAAGGTATATCATATCAAAATATTTATAAATATGAGTTAAATTATGAGTGGCTTTCCATATCAGTATAATTCCTTATTAAAATATAAATTCATTTACTATTCTTCTATTTGATTACCTGTAAGCATTTATTATATTTGTTTCCCAAATAGCCGATTATATTAAAGAATTTCAGTTATATACGAGGGCTGTTCAATAAATATTGATCACAATCTTTTTTTGACAACGTACCTTTATTCATCCTCATAATTTTGATGGTCTTTCTCAAAATAGTCTCCCCTGAAAGCGATGCACCTGTCCCAGCGTTTCTGACAGTCTTCAAAAACATGCTGGAAACCAGTTTCTGAGAGATCCTTCAAAAACACCTCCGCAGCCTTCACCACTGCTTCTGATGATGGAGAATGCCTCCCACGAAGGCGTTTCTTCAAGTTATGGAATAGAAAAATGTCACATGGGGCTAAATCCGGACTATAGGGAGGATGAGCGATGCACTTCACGTTGATTTTTTCAAGATATTCAGCAACAACATTGGCAGTATGCGGCCGCGCATTATCGTAGCGCAGCATCCAGCCTGCGTCATGGAAATGTGGCCCTTTGCGCCTGATATGGACTTGCAATGTTTTCAGGACATCCCTGTAGTATTGTCCAGTTACTGATGTGTATGCAGGTACAACATGCTGATAAACCATTCCATGAATATCAAAGAATGAGATGACCATAACTTTCCCAGCAGAAGGAACCACTTTTGCTGTTTTGGAGGTTGGTGATGAAGGAGATTTCCACACTGAGCTTTGCTGTCAGGATCAAAATGATGTAGCCAAGTTTCATCAGCAGTGATTGCGTTTGAAATAAACTCCGGATCTTCCTCTAACTTCAACTCTAACTGCATGTTACCTCCATTGCAGCGGTAGACATGTCTGAATTTACTTGCTTCTCACAGGCGGGTACCAGGAGTACCAACAATGAAACTACTACGGCGTGTTTGTTACACATTAAGCTAACAGAATATAATAAGATTGAATTTTAGTGCGAAAAATTATGACCGTAGAAAAATTATGATCATTCTATATTGAACAGCCCTCGTAGGTATATACTGTACTTACTGTACATATTTAACATAAATATTCCTCAGTAAATTTGTATTTATCTTTCTCAATAATATAACATCTTCTTTTAAATAAAATGCCATTGCTCTTAACTTAAATTACCTCATATTAAACTCTTTCGTTGGAAACTATAGGTACTCCATTATAAAATAAATGCAGATGGAATCATTTAAATTGTATCCAGAAGATACAGTAAGTAAATAAGTGCTTTAAAAGATGATTTACTTTAAGGCAAGAAAACATTAAAATTTCGGAGAAAATTTTGAAAGTCATGGAATATTCTGTTTTGATATTTTTTGGTAACTTAGTGTGGTATAGATGGCTCTATTTTAGGTTATCACGTTCCAATTTAAAGAGACCTTTAACAATCGATAAAATAAACAAACAATACTTTAAATTTAATTTTGTGAGAAACTATGTTCTAACACTTGTCAGTGCACAAAGTGCCTCACGCGTCAAAGCTTTTAATTTAACTTGGCGAAAGTTGCAAGAAAGTCCATAATATGTAAATAATAAACTTCACATTCCCCTCTTCTTGCTAATGTTCATGTTTTAAAAATTAATATGGTGTTAGGCAACAAAAAAAATTATATTTTGAAAATTTTGAGAGCTAACACGCGGAAAATATTTTAGAACAAATGCTATAAAAATATTAAAGAAAATAAGGATGTGGATCTTTTAAAATTGCTCTGCATTAGCCAAAAAAAAAAAATTCAACCTAAAAGCTAGAACACTTGACGCGTAGAACACTTTACCGAGTAATTTGTACAACATATTCACAAGAAATAATAATTAATGAACTATTTGTTGTAGTAAAACGAAAATTTGCACGCATGTTTCAAATGATACTCTAATTATGTGGCTAACTTTTCACAATGATAGGTTTATTATTATACAAGTTGGAATTTTCAGTGTAGCTTTGCCTTACTTTGTACCTACTAGATTTGATCATTTTGGTAGGATAGCCATTTGCTTATTTTAACTTATCTAACACGTCCTTAAATCATACCACTTACGACTCTTCATTGAGCGATGTAGGTACATTTCGTACTGCATTTGTGCTACGCTAATTACTCCATACGTGAACACGTAGGACGTTACATTAGACGGATAATGGTGCGTAGGTAATGCAGCTGCATCAACGCCGTGTCAATTGCATCTCAGTTTGGAGCGCGGGTGGCATTCACGTCTACTCCATGAGAGCTACATAGCAGTCCACTGGTTACAATACAAGAATAAATTCTGTGTAAACAGTCTACAAATTGATATTGATGTAATCAACTAATTTAGTGAGTAAATATACATACATCTTATATATTTGATTTTTCTTTTCAGTACGAAAAAGATATTTTGTTTAAATAATGTTTACAATAAAGAGTATAAGAATTTTTTATTATTATTATTATTATTATTATTATTATTATTATTATTATTATTATTATTATTATTATTATTATTATTATTATTATTATTATTATTATTATTATTATTATTATTATTATTATTATTATTATTATTATTATTATTATTATTATTATTATTATTATTATTATTATTATTATTATTATTATTATTATTATTATTATTATTATTATTATTATTATTATTATTATTATTATTATTATTATTATTATTATTATTATTATTATTATTATTATTATTATTATTATTATTATTATCATCATCATCATCATCATTATTACTATTATTATCATCATCACTATGATCACTATTATCATTGTTATCATAGTTCTCATTATCATTATTATTATTTTTCACCCACAATTTTTCTTTACTTACCAGCTTTTTCTTTCTTAGCTTGTATATATACAGGTAACATTTATTGTTAATGTAGCATTACTAACTTTAGGCACTTTTCAAATGCTTAATTTGCTGTACTATTGGCCGGCTACTTTTTAATTTTTGTGACTTTTTATAAGCAATCTTCTTTATATATTGTTAATTTATTTGTGTATTAACCCCGTCGAATATTCCGTTTCTTTTATTTTTATATCATCCTCATTTGATTTATATTCCAAATAAATCTTTTTTCATGAATGTAACTTATTCTGATATATTATTTCTGATTTTTTTTGTTGTTTTTTTGTTTTACGTTTTCACTTAATAAGTGTTTTGTCTGCTGTATTATATTTTTAAATGTATTTTCCTTAACTTATTTGAGTGATTCTTTTCATTCCTTGTCACTGTAATCACCTGTAAGCAGTTTTGAAATTGTTGTAAAACTTCTTCATTGTCTCTCAACCTTTTTAAGTAAAAGTTTACTTTTTTGTCCAGTGCCTCACCGCCGTAACAATGTCTTAATTACGTGGTACGTCTAATCCTGGAAACTTTGCATTATGCTGCTGTCAATCCGCAGTAAACTAACCAAGCGTCCCCTTCCCCACTAATACGGAGTAAAATTTCAGAAAACAGAGCGCCAACAACTTTAAGCCTTATAAATGTATGATGGGACTATTTAGTATACCAAACGTCAAACATTTTAGATGTTAATTTTGTAACATGCTATCCACGCCGCCACCGTGCTGTAATAAAAAGTCTGGAAAAAACAGGCACAGCGCTGGCAGCGCTGCTACTTCTTTTGCGGCGCGTCTCGGAATTATCTTTCCCCTCTTGCACCCCCGCTCACCCGCAACTTCCCAGTAACGACACATTGTTAAAACTGGGCGGGACCATCTTTCCATAGGCCCCTCCTCAAACATGGCCACGCGGTCTTGTCTGGACATTAGCGGGGGTGCAGAAGAGTAGCGAGGGAAGAAAATAGGCGGTCGGTGAGAAATGGAAGAGTTTGGCCCCGGGGGTGGGGGAGCTTAAGCGTTCGTATGTGTGGAAGGTAGTCATGCCAGATTGGCATTAAGCAACGTTAGTTAAAACCACCTTTTATTAGTTTGATAATACAGGGAGAAGGAAAAGAAAAGGGGTGGAGTTGGTAAAAGGAAGGAGAGGGGGTTGTGTTGGCCCACGTGGGAAGAGGGTAGAAGCCTTCGCGACCTCACACACTCACTTACATACACAGAGATCCTTAATAAGCTATCTTTCTGAGAGAGAGTTCTGCCCCGCCCATCCCTATCCTACCCTCGTACTTTTGCACCCCTTCTTTTCCCATAAGCGTCCAGAGAAAAAAAATCTCCAGTCGTGGTAGAGGAGAACTTAGGCCTTAGCAAAAGTGTTGAACAGTCTCCGGGAATGGTCTTGAGGGAGATAAGAGTGGAAGGGGGTGGACTGGATGGTACTTACACATACATACTGCTCTCTGGGATTAAACCCCTTCGTCCACTCACGTACTGCTCCATATTATACAAACAAACGAAATAAATAACAAACCTTGCATGCAACGGAGGAGACCCTAGCAGCAAATATAAATTGGTCTTCAACGCGTTCCCTCCTCTCTCTCTATCTCTCTCACGACGGCTTGGGACGTGTCTAGAAGTCTCGAGACCCCTAGTTAATGTAATAAAAGATATAGCCACTAAATTTTCTAACCGGGGACAAGCAAAGGAGAAGGTGAAGGGTTGGAAAATAAAAAGTGTCTTCTTCTTTCCCTCTCTTCCCCCCATCCTTTGTTTTTTATCTTCCTCTCTTCCGTGTTCTCATCTCTCCAATAACTACCACTCCAAGCCCTCTAAAACCAATCTCAGTAGCAAATATTGTTTTAACAGAACGCTATCTCTGTACACTACAGGTTAAAATAATTGCTGACAAGCAATACGTTTTACGGAATGGTAAACAAAAACATGGCAACGACTTTAAATTCCCTTGAGGATCCACATTTTGAAAACTGCTGATCAAGTCGTGGATTTGGCACAAGATACTCCCCTTCAAGCAAATCAACTGACATTAGACTTCAACTTCTAATGACAGTTCTTTCTATTAAGATATTTATCGTCTTATGAGAAGCGATGTCCTTTGCCTGCCTATATTGAATCTGTAGCAATGGGTACTTAAGCAATTGGTTACAAGGCAAAAACAGTAGAAAATGGACACATGGATCAACCAGTAAAATCTTTATCAGGTACTGAGGATTAAGAGAGGCACAGAGAGTGTTAATGGCTCATGTTCATTTTTATAATTTTGTTGAAAAACCTCTTTTAAGAGATTCTTAGCCACATAGGCCTACTTAAAGCATACTGTTTCCGGGGCACACCTCGTGGAGGCGATCTGTTACGCTAAAATAAGACCTGAAGCTTTCCTGGCGACAAATACTTTGAATCAAACTCTTTGCCTAGCTTTCTTGTGCATCTCAACAGCCTTCGACCTCAAATACAGTTTACCGTGGAAGTGGAGAAGGATGGAACTCTTCCATTCCCGGACATTCTTGTTTCAAAAAACAGCAAACTGGGGCATGCTCTATATCGCAAGCCTACACACACCGATCTCTATCTGAACGCTCATAGTTTCCATAAGTCTCAACGACTGGGAGTTCTCAATACACTGGCCCACAGAGCTTTGTCTATCTCTGATCCCAGCCACTTAAAACAAGAATTAAAGCACCTGAGACTCACTTTCCATCAAAACGGCTACTCCGAATATGACGTTGCAGCCTCGATCACCAAAGCTAGGAAAGGGAAATCTGTAATACAGCAAGCGTCAGATAAGCCTACCGCTACAGCCTGCATCTCGTTTACCTGCAACCTATCCGGCAGAGTCAGCAGAATTCTCGCTAAATACAACATCAGGACCATCCACAAGATACCTACGAAGATTAAACATCTGTTGAGGCCAGTGAAAGACAAACTGGACGTCCAAGTTTAGGGAGTGTACCGTATTCCCTGTGAATATGGGACACCGTATATAGGACAAAACGGAAGGACCATCGCTACTATAATAATCGAACATGAACGGAGCATTCGTTTAATGCAACCTGAGAAGTCTGGGCTGGCAGAGCATTGTTTGATAACGATTATGGAGCCAATTTTCGGGAGACGACCGTCTTGGAAAAATGCAACAATTACTGGGAGCGGAGAATTAGGGAGACTTTGGCGGTTTCCTCTGAAAAGAGCACGCTTAGTCGTGATGATGGATTTCAGTTCAGCTCCTCTTGGAAACCGGCCTTAGAAATGGAAATCCGTCGAATTAAGAAGCAAATATCAATACAGCTTGATAATCAAGTTAAGTAGTTAGGTTTCTTTGACACAATTTTCTATACTCACGGCATCTTATGACCTGGCATTTAATTTACTGAAAACAGTATTTTGTTCAGTAATGCGAACTTTGAGAGTGTTTTGTCTTTGTTTATAGTTGTGTTATATCCGGTATTTCATTTGTTGTTATAACGTTTTATAAATATCCTGATGATGGGAGCGATGTACACTTCCGACACGTTGATAGCTAATCATCTTTTCACCTGGCAGGCTGCCCGAGAAGAAAGTGAACTATTACGCTTTCTTCGTTCTACTAGAACTCATTCAGAAAGAATTCGTTACAGTTCATTATTTGAGTTCATTCATAAAAAATAGAATTTGTCATTAAATTAATTTATGCACATAGTCAAGAGTTTTCAGACATTTTCTTAAATCTCTAGTTTCCTCAAAATCTTCCAGGTTATTGGCAATCATATTGCCAAGTGTAATTGTAGACTTTCCTCGTTTTTTACCCTCCAAGTTGAGTTCTTTTCTGTCGAAAAGGTATCCCTGGTATTCTGGATCATCCTTTAAGGCCTTAACTAGCGCGGGTATGTTAGGGTGCGGTCTTTGCACAATTTTGTTGAACCAGTGGTTTCAACCTTCGACAGCATTGTTTGTTCTGTGACATTTTCCATGACAGTTCTATAAATCTGTTGGTATTGAAGGATTACCCAACCACTGTTCCACAAGTAGTTGTAGAACAAACTTAATTGCTTATTTTCTGGCGAGTTTTCTTGTATAATGAGTCAACCATCGTTAATTTTACTAAAGTGTAAGATGAGCCAATGCAGAACACATCCTTATATGAAGTCTACTTTCCTCATTTTGAATGTAGTCACGTGCCAGTCCTGATTCTTGCACCTTTCTCCAAATACACTGATTGAAATGATAGTTGCAACCAGAAGTTTGTACATTTGGAAACACAGACTTCGGAGCTCGAATAGCGCCAGGTTCAAATCTTCAATTACTTCCTTGGGGTTCCAGTCTTGAATCTTCTCTTTAATTGTGTTGAACAGCCTGCTGTAAGTCTACTTTTTCTTATTTGGAAGAAGAGGATATACTATATCATTTTTTATGCACTAGCTAGTCTTGTAATATCTAGTTATAGGATAAACTAGTCACACTTCATTCTTTGGCTTCTTCCTTTACACTTACTTAGTTTCCACCTTAAATCACAATTGGGCGAAGTGGTGTTACAGTGCGAGTCGCATTTGGAAGATCTCGAGTTGGATTTCTGTGATCGCCCATTTGGACTCCTAATTTTTTGCAGTTTCCTTGGGTCATTAAGTGGATTTTGGAATGATTCTTATTCTACCACGAGTTTCTAGTACCCATCATTTCCTTTACTGTCATTTGTTACAGGGTTAAGATCCGGGTGACGATGTTCTACAAGGTGGTGGCTTAGCGGATTTCTTCCAGTTGCGACTGTCCTGTTAAGACCCACCTCCTCATGGACCCTGCCAGAAAGGATCACTTAAGAGCTTGTAGCTGAGCTTGGGGGCATACGATGAGATCGAACTGGAGACAGGAATCTCGACTAGTCTTGTACCTATAATCCGCATCTAGTCGTCCTTCGGATTTCTTCTCATCTCTTTCTCCCGGGTCGCGACAGAAGCAAAAAGGGCCATGGTCTATGCCCCGTTTATGAGAACCACTCCGCAGTAGGTATGTACCTTTACCTTCACTCTAAATCACAAATATCAGCTATTTGGATATCAGCTACTATCGACGGGCCTTTAAGCCCCACACACTGACTCCATCAACAATAAATAGGTAATTTTAAAACATTTTTCAGGATGAAGAAAAGACCACATTGTCAAAATCGCCAATGCTTGAAATCGCAGATGTTATGGTTAAACACTTTCTTCAAAGATTAATTTTCTTGCCGTTATCTAACAACACGAAATGTCCTGCTTTAACTAAGTTGGCTTCCCTTTGTCTTTGAAGCATAAATAAATTTTATTATATTGTTACTACATCACTGACATTCAAAGTACGTGCAATTCTGAATATAATTGATACGAAATTTCGCTAAATAAACTTCTGAAACCTCCGATAAGAGCTTTATGCTAAGAATTATTAACCTGAATTCCAAGACCAATTCTGTGTCTTGGGGCTTTAGAAGCCCTTGCCATAAAAGGCCTGGGAAGCTGTTAAAATGGCTATTCTGGAATCAACGCCATACATTAAGTCGTGGTTACATGGGTACCTACTCCAGTTACAATGTGGTTATCTGCACTTAACTAGAAGATAACCTTTCCAGAAGTCATGCTTACATTATTATCAAATTCTTGCCACTAATTATTTGGAAACGTTCTGTTCAGATGTCTGCTCTTGTGAAGAATCCATCAAATGACAAAACTGATGACAAGTGTAATACCGACCTATTATCTGACTCAGTTAAGATTCTCTGTCTCTCTCTCTCTCTCTGTCTGTCTGTCTGTCTCTCTCTCTACCTCTCTCTCTCTCTCTTGCTTGAAGTTAAAAATTGAGCAATAATACTCTACAGTTACAGGTAACTAATTATGTAGTCTGAAAAAGACATCATTTATTCTTTTACTTTTTGGTAAAATATCATTTTTAATGCAACATTCAATTAGTCACTCATATGATATCAATGCTTCCTTCATAGTTTCGTTAATTTCTCCCATTTACATTTTAAAATTTTAATTTCATTTTTCCTTTTTTCGAAGAAACACTTTTTCTTTAAAGATCGTTCATAATGTTTGCAATGTATCTGATTAAAGCTACACTACAGACAAGATCTGTTCTAATGGAAGCAAGAATTATCATCAATGTTAGTAAGATAACACTGATTTCAAAACAAATCGTCCATAATGTAGGAGTAAGACTTAAAATAGTTGTAAACATCGTATAACACTAATATAGTGAAACACCAAACTAAGTCAAAGACCAGAGAAATGGAAGTGATATAAATCCAACACATACCAATGCAAATAAAAAGAGAAAGTCGTTAAGACTTGTATTGATGTTCATTTTCTTCAGAGTACGTCTGGTACTCCAGACGGGTAAAACTTGTCAAGAGTGTCTTATGTAATAAATCAGGTTTCATAATATGTATTGCTTCATTTATGTATGTCAAACACCAAAATGACATAAGCATCTATCTATGGTTATTGAAGTCCCACATTCTATTTCCTTGATGGTTTTGGCAA
Organism: Mantis religiosa; assembly: GCA_030765055.1. NCBI lineage: Eukaryota > Metazoa > Arthropoda > Insecta > Mantodea > Mantidae > Mantis > Mantis religiosa. Next base: position 33,655,589 of record CM060954.1, read on the forward strand.
AAATAAATTCTAAGGCATTGTTTGAACAGTTCAAGTAATTCTTTGGAAACATCTTCAGTCTTTTCGATTTCTGGATGCAATGAGGGAATAGCCTTGAGTGATAACATTCCTCAGCAAAGGTACTAAATATCCTAGCAACATCGTCAATATTCAAAGGCTTTGCAAGCATCTGTGAACTGGAGTTAAAATGTCTAGTTAAGCTACCGTCTGTACAAAGTTGCCTGGGATCAACAATGCTTGCAAAGGCCTCTGTATATTGTCGCGGCGCTGGGCATTAACGTTTCGGCACAAATACACATTATTCGCCGTCTATTATCTATTTGTGCCGAAAAGTTTATGCCCAGCGCCGCGACACTGCTCCCTCCTCAAGGCTGGTCATCCGGAACAGCATCATCGTAGCGGGCCAGACGATCCAGGTGTACCACCAACATCTTTCCTCGGGGCACCTTCTGGATGTGGTAGACCACGTCGTTAACCCTCTTCACCACCCGGTACGGTCCTTGCCATGATTGCTGGAGTTTCGGGCAGCGTTCCTTGGTCCGAGTAGGGCGGTACAAGCAGACTAGGTCACCCTGCTGGAACCCTTGGCTGTTGGCTTGCCTGTCGTATCGGGTCTTTATTCGGTCGCTCGCCTTCTGAATGTTCTGACGAGCAATCTCATGCATGTCATGGAGATGGTCCACTAGGTTCTCCACATACTCGGTTGCTGGCTGTTTTGCGTCCGGGGGGCTTCCAAAAGCCAGATCACAGGGGAGGAGTAACTCTCGGTCGAACATTAAACTGGCTGGCGTCATCCCAGTGGTGTCATCCCAGTAAGAACAGTGGCACCTTAATGTCCCAGTCTCGCTGATGACTGGCCACGACCTTCCTCAGGTGTTCCTCTAAGGTTCCCGTAGGGGAAGGGATCCGTCCCTTTCAGCTGCCAAAGTGCGGGCGCTGCGGACCCTTAGCACTCGTGGTACCTCTGACGTTACTAGAGGAACCTCGGGCCGAACATCTGAGCCCCTCCTTCGGGAGTTGTTCGGATTGGGATGGCTTCGAGGGGGCAGTGTGTTCCCGATACCCGTGGGAATCGGGTACGTCTTCGGACGGGGTTGAGGGAAGCCATTAAGTTTCCGGGTACTAGCCTGCTAAGCTAGTAGAAGGTGTGCTAGATCACCAGGCGGCCCCACCGAGGTCATATCGGTAGTCTTCACCTTGAGTGTTGACGCGCGTAAGTGGCGTGTCCACTTCCATCCCGTCTTGTGTCCCTAGGACCAGATGGGGAGGGGCTTGTTAGGAAACTAGGTCTTGCCCTACGGAAAGCCCCACGGAGGATGCCGAGCGCCCTTTGGGACAGCTCGGATACTCCCTGGTTGAAAGAGGCCGGGTCTTGTTCCTACGGGTTCAAGGCTAATGGGAGTAGAACCTCTGGACTCAACTGTTCCTCTAAGGTCTTGATGTATTTCTCGACCATGCCGTCCGACTGTGGATGTAGGGTTGTGGTGCGCATCTTGTTCACCCCAAGTCTTTCTAGTGCCTCCTTCATAGGTTGGATTCAAAACGGTGAGGCCTTTGCCTCAGATAACATTATTTGCCAGCTTTGTGATCACTCGCCGCGTTATCGCTGACTGCTTATGCAAGCTCGTGAAACATTATCCGCCGTCTATTAACTATTTGTGCCGAAACGTTTATGCCCAGCGCCGCGACAATATTGACGATGTTACTAGGATATGCAATGCCCTTTGGTTGCTGTAATCTCTCGAGATTATTCCCTCCGTGAATATGGAAAACATTTAGCTTTGTGCATCCAGTAATTGAGAACACTATGACTGCTGGAATTTCTTGAACTGTTCAAGAATTTCTTAATGCAAAAACCAGTAAGCAAGTTGAATGACTTCAACAACCATTGATAATACCTATGACAGTTTGGTGTTTGGCATCCATAAATGGAACAATGCATGTTACGAAACATAATTTATTGCACAGGAAATTTTCGGTAAAGTCTGTTTAGTTAACGCGTGTGGAAGTCGGCCTCTGCCTTTGACGAACCCTTATAATCGTTTTACAACATAGACCCTCCTTCTCGCAGACCTTTCTGCAAGGTTGCCACCTTTCTCGATACGTCGTACCAGGTTTCGTCTAAATAAATTATCTTATGTCCATTACTGCAAAACTTCCTTATATGTGTATATATCGCCAAGCTACATTTATACTGGGTTCCATAATAATCCTTATCTTATTCAAAGTGCGGTATTTGAAACCCAGCTCCTTTAGGAGACCGCGCAAAGTGCAGTACCCATAAAGAAAATCACAAATTTCTTGCAAATGTGCAACTAATTCGTCTAAGGTGGGCGCTCTCCCTTTTGCATAGAATCTATAAATTTCTCGACGAATTAAATCGCATGTGAAATTATCTACTTTAGACAAACGTTTCCTTCTGCTTTCACACTTGATCGGCGTCTTTGGTATTCCTTTCGTCACAATATTTCTTACTGTATTTCTGTAAATACCCACAATTTATCAACAGTTTCATTGCACGACCCCTTACCAAGATAATTTGTCAGCACATATTTATATGTGTTCAAAACAAGCGCCGGAATTTACTTAGAAACAGTTCCCGTTATAACTTTGTTCTTTGAGGCTTTTCCAGTAATATAACTCGGCCCAGTTATTCACACTATTGTCATCACTTTGATTATTTTAACTTGACTGAAAGTTATCTACTACTTCATTTGCATTTACCACTGCATTTCCTTCCCACGGTCTCCACATTGTGACACACAACGAATTTCTGTACGTAATGAAACAGATCAACTGGAAGTTGGAACTTTGGTAACTGAGACTCCACGTGGAGTAAACATGCGACTGTCACTTCGAGAAAATCAGGGTTGCTATTGGTCCTCAACGACAGTGTTCCATTACTGAAGTGTGGAGGTAGATTTATGACGGTCATTAGTGGGCGGGAGGCTCAGGTTCCTTTGACTCCGAACTGCACACGCGTTAACTAAACAGACTTTACCTAAACCATTTACAGGGCCTGTTTTTTCCACAGTCCTATATTCAATAAATGCTGTAAATCTTTGCTTGAAAATATTTTCGTGTGTCTGAGTTAGCTGAACGAATGCACCTATCAGATGTGCGTGTGCTCAAGTCATTAAATAATTAATCTTATTACAGGGAAAACATCTGAATGTACATTTGTCTGTCTGTTTTTTCTATATATGTGAGCATGAAAGATTCTACCATCTCGGTACTGCGTTCCTTAGAAACTCAAAACAATGGCTACCCAGGGAATGACGTAATATCCTGTGTTATTTGAGCTGTAATAACTAAATTAACGTGCACTGAAAACAATCAAATATACAGAATAGAGAATGTGTGAATAGATAATACGATACAAGGAATGGCACTGGTCAGGACTACTCAACGGAAGGGATTCAGCACGGAGGTCCAAACTTGGTCTATTGTCCTATGCCCGCAAGTGAACTGGTTTGTTATTTACATCCTGGGATATAGGAGCGATTGTTCAACCTTATTTTTATGCGAAGAATTCGGTGATAGCCACTTACACTGCTTCTAAGTTGTCAAAATTTCTTCCACGTAGAAAATGGGCCACGGATAGAAAAAGATGACAATCTGATGTTGTGAGATCCGGGCTGTATGCTGCGTGTGGTAGCAAATGATTCTCACAATTCCTGAAATTTTTCCATGCTTGTTCGTGCAGTGTGGGGTGTTGCATTGAAATGTTGCAACAAAGCTCTATTTCGGTTAACTAATGCTTGGTGTCTAGGTCTTAAAATTTCATGAGCTCGTTTCAGTTGTTGAGAAAAGAGATCCGCATCAATCTTCCGCCCGTGCGGAACTAACTTCCAGTAGGTGATAATTATCTTGCCATATCTGTCATCCATGGGATTACGGATAACCTGACGGCAGATATGCACTCTACGTTCAGTCTATTGAGGTGTCAGTTCATGAGGTACAGTTCTACAGTTCTAAGTGTCTTAATGTGGCGATGAGTGTTATCTTTTGATGCACTAAGTTCTTCTGAAAGCCTACGGGTAATTTTTTGTGTATTTTCTTACAAAAGTGGTGTGTATTCTCAATAGTCCATATTCATAACGTAAAAAAAATTCAGGATATTCGATTTACAAGAAATTTATCATTGTTATTGAACATATTCACCCAAAACTAATCTTAATCCAACATCGAGGTCACAATCTAGGTCTTCCAGAACGTGGTAAATCTTTAGTATTTTCGTCTATATTAAATAAATAAATAAACAAATAAATAAAAATCTGAAATACTCCGTTCTGGTACCTAATTACTTAAACCAGGGCGTATATTTCAAACTTTAAATTTATTGAAATCAAAACAACATAATCAATTACATAAAAATTCTTCAGATTAACCTACAACTAGAGTAAAAAGAAAGAAAAGAAAACTTAAAACTAAAATAAAACCAGAACAAACTTCCTGCTCAACTACCGTAGCAAATTCCTAAATTAAATTTATTTAAACACATTAATATAATTAACATTTTTATTATTTTAGTTTTAAAATATAAATATAACTTTCTACCATTCTTCAATTACCTTTTAGAAAAGTATAAAAGTTCATAGAATACTAATAAATTAATTTCATTATTTATATATTATTATTTAACTATATCAATTGTAAATTATAATTACTATATAACATATTATCTGAAATAAAACAATTTAAAATTTAAACAAACAACTAAACGAGTCATAATATCATCAATTCATCATCTATTATTATGATCATCATTATCATTTCGTCTCCATTGTTGAAACACTGGAACCATCGTTGTGCCACACGCCCCTTAACGACACCTCCTGACACCTCAAATATTCTTCGAGCTGCGGCAGCGGCTTTATGTATAATAGTGTTTTAGAAGGACTCTTAAGTTCAAACTAGGAAATGGGTGGCCGATTTTGAACGTGGCCATAGAAGTGTCCAAGAGGATCCACGCGAAGGACGTACAAACATTGCAACCACATCTGAAACCATTGAAAACGTGTATGAAATGATTTTGGAAGATCGGCGTATGAAGGTGCTTGAAATTGCTAATTCTCTTGGAATTCAAAGAGACATTGGTCACAGCTTGCATAAGGAATTACACACGAAAAAGCTTTGCACAAGATAGGTGACACGTATCCTTACTGTGGATAGCAAACGCGTTCGTACACCTTCTGAAAGGTGCTTAGTGCATTTTTACGAGGGCTCTTCAATAAAGAATGATCACTTTTTTTTGACAACGTACCTTTACTCATTCTCAAAATTTTAATGGTCTTTCTCAAAATAGTCTCTCCTAAATGCGATGCACTTGTCCCAGCGTTTCTGCCAGTCTTCAAAATCATGCTGGAAACCATTTTTGAGAGATCCTTCAAAATCGCCTCCGCAGCCTTCACCACTGCTTCTGATGATGGATAATTTAGAGTTAGGGAATATAAAAAAGTAACAAGGGGCTAAATCCGGACTATAGGGAGGGTGAAGGATGCACTTCACGTTGATTTTTGCAAGATATTCAGCAACAACATTGGCAATATGCGGCCATGCATTATCGTGGTGCAGTACCCAGCCTGCTTCACGGAAATGTGGTCTTTTGCATCTGATATGGACTTGCAATGTTTTTAGGAAATCCCTGTAGTATTGTCCAGTTACTGATGTGTGTGCAGGTACAACATGCTGATAAACCATTCCATGAATATCAAAGAATGATATGACCATAACTTGCCCAGCAGAAGCAACCACTTTTGCTTTTTCGGGGGTTGGTGATGAAGGAGATTTCCACATTGAGCTTTACTGTTTGCTCTGAGGATCAAAATGATGTAGTCAAGTTTCATCAGCAGTGATTACGTTTGAAAGAAACCCTGAATCTTCCTCTAACATCAACTTTAACTGCATGTTACCTCCATAGTAGCGGTAGGCGATACTCAACATGTCTGAACTTGCCTGGTTCTCACAGGCGGGAACCAGGAGTACCAGCAATGAAACTACTACGGCGTGACAGAATATAATAAGATTAAATTTTTGTGCGAAAAATTATGACCGTGAAATTGAATGATCGTACAAACATTGCTACCACAGCGGAAACCATTGAAAAAGTGTATGAGATGATTTTGGAACATCGGCTTTTGAAGGTGCTTTAAATTGCTAATGCTCTTGAAATTTCAAAGGAACACTGGTTATAAGGAATTACACACGAGAAAGCTTTGCACAAGATGGGTCCCGCGTATCCTTACTGTGGATAGCAAACACGTTCGTACGACACCTTCTGAAAGGTGCTTAGTGCATTTTTAGAAGAACAGAAGTTACTCTTTGCCCCGATACGTCATAATGGATGCAGCATGGATTCACCACTACACACCTGAGGTAGTGGACAGAAGCTGGTTCTTCAGCTCCAAAAAAGGCGAAGATTGTGCACGGCGTAAAGATCATGGCGTCAGTGTTTTGGGTTGCCAAAGGAATTTTGTTGATTATTTCGAAAAAGGTAAAACCATTACTGCAGAATATTATTCCCAACTTCCAGCCGAACTGAATGCAACCATTCGTGAAAACAGCCACGGGTTAAAAATGAAAAAAAAAAAGTTTTTCGTCAGGACAATGCACCTGCCCACAGGTGTTTTGGAAATGGGGAATTAAGAGATCTGCACTATGAAGTGCTGAAACTGCAGTCTATTCCTGAGATTTGCTTCCATTGGACTTCCATCTGTTTCCAAAGCTGAAGAAATTCCTCGTTGATGGACGCTTTTCGTCCAATGAACACGAAATTGTGGCTGTAAAAGGGTACTTTGCAGCACTTCGAGAGGAACACCACAGAGAGGGATAGTGACATTGTAACACCGCTGGACAAAATGTATTTATATTAGAGCAGATTATATTGAAAAATTAAATTACTTTGAGAGCATGAATTTTCTTGTTTCACTATCAGGTCCAGAATTTCTCAGACCACCCTCGTAAGTCATTCTTGTAAAAAAAAAACTACTTTCCCTTTACCTGTCGTTTCCTTTATTCCTAAGAAAAGTGTTTTGGTTCTGATTGGTATCGAGGAAAAAACGCAGATCCAATTCTTCTAGGATTTATTTATAAGTTATAAAAAATAAAGTCATAATTATCAAGTTACTGGGTACCTATTGTGTGTTTCCTTAAACTTTCTGAGAAAGAGAGGAGGGAGAAAGAACTATTGGAAATTCCTCTAATTCACTGGCCTGAAATAGTTCTTTAATGTCAGTAAGGAATAAGAAATGTTTTTGTAGAAAAATTCCAAAATTTCTCGTTTCATTTCTCATCCAGTAAGCATTACAGAAATTCAGATTAACCATTGTTCATAATAACATAAAATACTTGCAAACACGGCAATGACATATTGCAGAAAAATGTTTGTGTTAGTCATAGAGCAGTTTTATGATACGTTATTAATCTTGCTCGCTTTATAGATCTGTCCAACGACGATTTTTCTATAGGTACTATATTCTGAAAGAAGGGATTGTATTAGGAGATAAAATAGCTGTATTTTGACACATGAACAATATTTAAAATTTTTGAAAAATTAGTTATTTATGAAGAAAATATAAATACTAGTCACGACACTAATGGTTCTTTCATTACTCAGTATACGAAAGATTGATGAGTTTGTACATATCTATGTAAATGACACAAAATAAACTCAAAAATTAATTCTACACAAATAAATATTTGTAACAAAAGACCTCACTTATCACAAGAAAATGGTGTTAATTCTTTTTCTAATGATTAATAGATGATTAATAATGATTTATAGATTAATAAATATACCCCTGAATAAAGAAGAATTTAATAAAGAATATAAACATATTATTAATACTGCTTTAATTAATGGTTTTAATAAAGACTTTATACAAAAGAAGATTGAAGAATTTAAATATCAAAAAACTGTTAATGATATTTCTACCCTTATAAAAATAAAACACGATTATAATTTTAAAAATTTACTTGCCATCCTCGAGTTAGTATACATTTTCAAAAAAACTTTAAATAAGTTGGTATACCTTTAGTTCCTCAAAATAAATATAGTTTTAAAAATTTACTATATTTTTCTAAAAAAGATAAAATTCCTAATAATAAAAAATCTGGTATTTATCAATTTAATTACTTAAAGATAATATCGAAATGTGAACATTATATGGCTAACAATAATTTATAGTGCATGTGGTTGTTTGTGTTATTTTCTATATAAGACACACACGCGCGCGCGCCTCGGTAGCGTAGATGTAGCATTTGTGCCTCATGTTCAACAGGTCCCGAGTTCGAATATCGGTCAGGGTGGGTTACCTGGATAAGGTTTTTTCCGAGGTTTTCCCTTATCCTGATAGAGGAATTTTGGGTAGCTCTAAGCTCCATGGACCCTGGACACATTTGAACATCATTTCACCCATTTCATTCATCGTCCGATATGACTTAACGTTGGAGGACGTAAAATTACAACAACAAAACCCACACACATACACACACACACAAACACACACACACACACACACACACACACACACACACACACACACACACACACATATTAGGAATTTTCAAGACCAAGAACTATTCACGCCAGAACAATTTATTGAAATAAATAATGACGTGAGCTTATCAGATTATCTGGTGCTAAATGTGAGGAGAATCTAACAGACAGCACAAACAGGCGAGGAGGATTTTTCTCTATTACTTAAGTGTAGTAAATAGTCGATCAATGCAGAAATGCAAATTAGAAATTAGCTGTAGGCATAAGCTTCATGGGGTATGTCTTTCAGATCTCAAATTATCCTTTATATAGAACGTATTTCAATATAATTTTTATAAAAATTCTATAGGTTTGAAATATATAGACGATGAGCAAGTGGGTATATTTTTGCTCTTCCTGATTCAGCGCTTTCTTCGCACGAGTTTAAAAGAATCCAAGGATAAGAAAAAGGCTTTCTGGTACACGCATTAGGTATATCTTACGCAATCCCTGAAAGGAAGAGCTGAGGATAACCGGATAGAGATGACAATGCGAACTATCAAAGTGATCCACAGATCTTCTGGTTGCCGTCCAGCCGCTCTAACCCTTGAGCTACTATGGCCAACGTGCCGACATGATATTCAATTCTCCAACTGACTCGTGTTTTTTCCGGTAAACCACTTAGGAGTTCTCATAAACAGGTGAGACAACTACCCTAATGGCGACTTACTCTACACTAATTACTTTAACGCCCGGGCTTTATAGTTCGGACCTCTATTAGGTATAATTAATAGAAATTAATTGTTGTTTCACACTAGCCGTGTGTAGGACGCACTATGAAAGGGTAGAGCCAGACTGAAAAATTCAATGCCATAGCCGGGATTTGAACCATGGCTACGTGTAATTAAATTGTTTCCGAGAAACAGTAGCAGTGTTAATTTCTGACGTAGAAATACATTTAAGGTTTAAGATAACTACTTCCTCTATAGTAATAATGATAATGATAATGATGATGATGATAATAATAATAATAATAATAATAATAATACTAATAATAATAATAATAATAATAATAATAATAATAATAATAATAATAATAATAATAATAATAATAATAATAATAATAATAAAAATAATAATACTAATAATAATAATAAAAATAATAATACTAATACTAATAATAATACTAATACTAATAATAATAATACTAATAATAATAATAATAATAATAATAATAATAATAATAATAATAATAATAATAATAATAATAATAATAATAATAATAATAATAATAATAATAATAATAATAATAATAATAATAATAATAATAATAATAATAATAATAATAATAATAATAATAATAATAATAATAATAATAATAATAATAATAATAATAATAATAATAATAATAATAATAATAATAATAATAATAATAATAATAATAATAATAATAATAATAATAATAATAATAATAATAATAATAATAATAATAATAATAATAATAATAATAATAATAATAATAATAATAATAATAATAATAATAATAATAATAATAATAATAATAATAATAATAATAATAATAATAATAATAATAATAATAATAATAATAATAATAATAATAATAATAATAATAATAATAATAATAATAATAATAATAATAATAATAATAATAATAATAATAATAATAATAATAATAATAATAATAATAATAATAATAATAATAATAATAATAATAATAATAATAATAATAATAATAATAATAATAATAATAATAATAATAATAATAATAATAATAATAATAATAATTAGACGCTACGAACTTTCCGATAATCGATCACAGCAGAACACCTCTATAAGCCTTTAATGCTCTCAAAAGAAATAAAATAAATTTTAGAAATACACGCTCTTTTATTAACTAGATACGTCATCTGTAACACGACTACTTCACCAAAGTTCTTAAATTACGCTGCCAAATTTAGAGCTTCTCTCTGGACCGTAAAATACAGTTTTATTTGCTATTCTCTATGATTTCTGAGCGTGACTGGAATGCCTTGAGTTAAAGGATTTCCTATTAGCCGGTGATGTTTCCTGTTTGTTTTCCCTTTAAAATAAAAGTTGACTAATGACTTCTAAAAAAAATGGAACTGATGTTTTCTAAATTACGAGTAAGTATTGATTTTAAAACACGAAATCAATTATTTCAATTGTTAAACATTTTATTTGTTATTTGTATTTATCGTTCGATGTAATAAACCAAAGAACGGTCACTTGGAGCTTGTAGGTTTGCTACTACAACAATGGAAAACTACAAATATTCAGAAAATGCTGTCGGTAAAGCATTCATTTCCCTGCTCTGCTCTTTTAGATATCAAAAGCGTAAGTAGGAAAGTGGGCTTCAGGAAGCTGGAATGTAATTTAGAGCAAACGACGGTTCAGTTATTCATGTACGGCGCCGAATGTCGACCTGAGATAACGCGAATAATGGCAATTTCTATGCACCTCATTTCCGTCACCTGGACAAGGTGGCCGAGCCTCTTTCTCGGCACCGTTTAGGCAATGAAAGTTAACGGATTATCAAATTTTCATTCGTAAATTGCAAGGCGGGCGAAACATTAGCGGATACAAGTGACAAGTCTCTTAGCCGGGCGTTGTATTTTAACCGACGGTTATTTAGCAAACGCAATCAAGAGAATGCCTCTTCTGGCGGGACAATGGTGCAATTAATTAAATAGCCGTTCCATGAATTGTTTAAGTGGGGAGGATGGAGGGGCTTGCATAAACAACACAAGTTGTCGCAGACCCATGCGTCTCCGGCCCCCAAAAAATACCCCACTCCCCCCGGTTAAAAGAGTGTGTTAAACCGCTTAGGTGCTACAGCCAGGCAAAATGTTAATGAAGGACGCGTTATCTTGTTGCTACGAGACAAAGAGCAATAACATAATGCGTAATGAGAGGACAAAGTGCATTGCAGGAAAAAAGTTATAATGAAGTCATTTTTGTAGGCGTCCATTGTACCGCAAAATTAGTGTTACTGTCCAGTAACAAAACTAAACGTGACAAATCCACCACAGCCATAAGAATAAAGCATTGCATAAATCGTTAAAATAAGGAAACTGTAAACATTATACTAACTGCAGGCTTAACGCTGCTTTCCTACATTACCACTTTAAATGACGACACTAGAAAAGTGCAATGCAGCTTACCATTGTTCAAATGAAACTTTATGATGTTCTATTATAACTAACTTCATAAATAGGCAACGTTGCACAGTCTGAATACAACATATTATTGAACGAAGTTAGCTAAAAGATAATCTCAATTTATTATACTTGATAGCCAATTTTAGATATTTACGCTGAAGATATGAAAAAGATTTACATGAAATCGCGATCCCGGAAAATGTATAGAAAAAATATCACCTTTTGTTATCAGATAAGTGAAGTTTTACGTTACATATTGTTATATTTGTAGAAATTTGCTTACTTCACTGTTAATAGCTTATATTTTACGTATTTATTAAATTTACACTTAATTACAAAGTATATGTTACCAATCATAAGGCTAAATATAAACCATTCTTATCACTATATTTTTCATATTACTTCTCTTAACGTAATATACAAAAACGTTTCTAAATACAGTTTAATGCTACACAGAAGTATATAGGAGGCTGAGGCAATAGTCAAATGTTTAAACATTCCTTCGTCATAAATTGCTTTTGTTACAATTTAATATTTGCATAGACTTTCTAAGAAACAAATGAATCATTAATTAGAATATATTGCAAAGTATTCGAATAAAGGGAAATGTCATGGCTAAAGAGCACGAAGCCAAATTAAATTAATTTTTTTTCTCTTTCTTTCCTCTTCATTCATTTTTTCATTGACCGATAAGATCAATCACTTTATACAGAAATGATAGGAAAATAGGTAACTAATCACAATAAATAATTGTTATGTATTAAAATAACGTATAAATTAAGTTGTCATTTGTCTATGAATAAGAAGTTATTAGCAAGGAAAGTTATTCATATATATAGTGCGATCCATATAAACCTGAACCACTTCAATAGGCCGCCATAACTTTTGAACCAATAATAGGACACACGTACAACTTTGGAAGAACATAATACACAATTGGAAGATTACATTACACTATTTACATCTCAGAGAAAATGTTGTAAGTGTCCTCCACCAGCCTCTATGAATCTTGGTCCAATTTTCTCTGATACGACTGTAGACACTGAAGTTTATATGGGAATCTTCAAGACATTTGTGGAACAGCTGGATGATATCGAATTGAGAAAAGGTTATTTCCAGAAAGATGAAGCAACGTACCATACATCTAAGACACCATGGAACTTGTAACCAGTTTCTTTGATAATCGAATAATCTCTAAAGGTGTGTGGCCCCCAGATCCCCTAACCTAACCTCACCGGGTGTTTTCTTGTGAGGGTATCTAAAAATAGAGTGTACAAGACTAGACCACGGACAATTGGTGTTCTCAAGGAATCCATTCGTACCGAAATAAGTAACATTGGCGAGGATACTCTCCGTAAAACTTCAGAGAATATGGTGATACGAGTGCAAACATGTATAGATGCTGGTGGAGGACAATTCCAACATTTTCTCTGAGATGTGAATAGTGTAATGTAATCTCCCAATTATGTATTATATTCTCCCAAAGTTGCACGTGTGCCCTATTATTGCTTCGAAAGTTATGGACTACTGAAGTGGTTCACGTTTATATGGAACGCACTGTATATAGGAGGCTGAGGCAATAGTCAACTGTTTAAATATCCCTTCGCCATATACTTTATTACTATTTAATATTTGCGTGGACTTTCTAAGAAATGAAGGAATCATTATTTAGAAGATATTACAGAGTGTTAGAAAAAGGGAAATTTGATGGCTAAATGCACGAAGCCAGATTAATTTCAATGTTTTTCCTTTCTTTTCTTTACATTCCTTCCTTCATTGTTTGATAAGAGCAATAATTTTGTAAAGAAATGATAAGGAAATATATAATTATGTGTTAAAGTAATGCATGATGTAAACTGTCATTTGTCAACGAATAATAAGTTATTATCAAGGAAACTTATTAAATAACCAGCTGTAGATCAATATATTTAAGGCAATTAGGTGTTCCAGAAAACTCAGCCAATAAGATACGCATTGCAGTGTTGCTCAAGATTCTGCTACTTATAGTCAAGACGTTAAGAAATTGCAGAGCTACAAATACGTATACAATGCTCTGAACATTGGAATAGACAAAGAATTCTTATTATTTAATAAGTGACAAAGAGTAAAATGTTATGTTTTAGAATGCGAATAAGAAGTTGACTGTAGGAATTTTGTTGGGGTAACTATAAAATAAGTAGAAGTTATGTTGATAAAACAACGTATATGTTTAAAAGTCGTGTGTTTTGTGTATTACAGTTGTTTATATTGCATGTGATCGATTATCAACAGTCCATAGCACCTGAAGACCGCGTCGGGTTAGCACATACTTGGCGCTAGCTTAGTATTTTAGTGACTCTCGGAAACATTATTTTAAATGTAGAGTTATTGATAGTTCAGAAACTAGAAGATATAGTATTTTAAGTTAAACACTGGTGCTATGATTCAAAAATGGGCTATTGAATTGTAAATCTCCAAAGCGCTTAAACTAGTTCCTTTAACAGCCCCCATTAAATTTATCAGCCAACTTCACTGGTGTCTATTCTCACAGCAAATCAAGCACAACCTCAGAGAAAGATAGCACAGTTCGCCAATGGAGCAGCTGGCAGCATATTCGTGAAAGACAGAGTTATAGGAAACGACATCAAAAGTGTCACACAGTTAGAAAGAATTCAACATCTCCACACACTAGGGAGGATTGGGAGAAAACCCTGGTTAAAGAAAAATGACCATCCTCCAGCACAGACACAAACCCAGTACATCTGTATTTGGAGACCAATACCGTACTACAGAGGCAGTCAGTGCATTAGTTGCAAACTCAAGTATCCCAGCTAAAAGGAACGTCAAAGCTTCACACCTCGAAGATCGCAGGAAATTAACTCGCTGGAACAAGCTATTAGCTTGGTAGCTTTGACGTGAGCTGCTATTGAACACGTATTAGCACACAGGACATCCTCGTATAGAGTACCTTCTTCGATCCCCTGATTAGCTGATGCTAATCTGGGTTTGTGCTCTACATCACAAATCATCCGCCTATAGTGTGTTTCGTATCGTGTGCATCCAGCTGACCGTGCTACCCTGGAGCTATTCTGCATATATCGCTACCTATGTGGACAAATAAGCATTCTCAGGATTTTAAATATACCTATACAACTCTCCAAAAACAATACACGGACACAGATTCCAGGAGGCCGTGACAAGCAAATGATTTAAACTTCTCAGCGTTCTCCAATATCTATCAATATTGTAAACTGGAAAGATGTTCTCCTTATATAAAAGATAAATATATTGTGTCTAGTAAATGTTCTTTCTCGTTTGTTAATAATTAGACGAGTATAATAAGTGGATTAATAAGACGTTCTTAAAAATCCTTTGCTAACCTCAAACTCGCCATTTCATAGAGTAAACTATTGTTAAATAGTACACCTTCTGAAGCAATGGCAACTGTTGAGTACAGCAGTCTACCGTCTTACACGTTAACACAACCTCTATAAATGACAGCACTTCAAGACATCTCAGCTATGCTTCAATCGCCCAGACTTCTCCCAAAAAAAGAAGCTAAACACGGCATCCAACTTCAAACACGTACTGCTATTCCTCAAAAGTACAAACTTGTATACGAAAATCTAATTCTAAGGATACCAATTTAGAATATACATAAGCTATCATGCAACAAATTAATTGTCTAAATACAAATATTCTACTGATTGTTATTCAGAATTTTATCCTTATGATTTATAGATATTGAATACCTTTGTCATATTGATTAGTTATTTATTGTTTCCATGTTTTTGTTTAAATAATTGTAATCAATTTATTGTATACACTGTATTATATAAATAGTCACGATATGACCTAGTTGTTAAAACGACTATAGATAAATCAATTTAAAAAAATACACGGAAGCAAACGGTAACTGACAGTCAATTATTGTTTTCTATTTATTCGGATTTTACTAACGTAGCCTCATTCGAAAATCTAAACTTTAACTTAATATCCACCACTTCAATTACTGTTTTATGTCAATGTGACAATTCAAATTACTCGATCCATTTCCTCAGTTCGTCGCAAGTTCACTGCCATACTCTCTCAAAGCACTTCACTTTTTTCTTCCCCAGTTTATTCTTCATGCGTCCACAATATTTGTGACCATTCTCTTGCTCCTTAACAACTACTTATGCAACAAAATATAAGCATATCTACCTTAATCATCATATTACGGATTAGAATATCTTCTGCTCCAGCGTCTTGCTTCTTTCAATCTGCATACGAATCATATACACAACTTTAATAATTACAAATTCTGAAATTATAGGGACAATTTCCATCTATCCCAAACAACATTATTCAAAAATAGTTACATTTTATCTTTCAACCTTAACTCTAGGGATATTAGCTTGTACTTTAATTTTATCCATATATAAAGACTTTAAATTAAATTAAACTAATATCCTTCAAAGTTATAAATTTGTCTTGAAGTCTTAGTATTTAATTACACCTTTAGAATTGCATTATAATATCATTTTATTATATTAGACCTTGATAAAAGAGAAATAATCTCCGTAATAGATTTACAATCTATCACCTAATAACCTCAGCCATTTTATCTTTATTGCAACGATGGTTATTCTCAACAAATCATAAAGATTTTGGAACATTATATTTTATCTTACTTGAGCATTAAGAAGTTTAATTCGAACTGAATTAGATTAACCAGGTTCTTTAATTAGCGACTATTAAATTTATAATGTAATTGTTACTGATCGTTTCATTATTTTGTTCTTCCAAATGGTTGGTAATTGTACACTGGCTTTTCAATAATTACGTTTATCCATCCATTGATCTCTTTGTCCCTTGTACTGATGTAATTTTTATCACTTACGGTAAATGTACTTAATTTTATTATAACTTGGTTATTTTATATATTAGTTATCCTATATCCTTTAATTATGGTTAAATATATAATTTCAGTGGCATGTATTCTATTTTTCGTCCTTTTAGTCCATGTAAGAACAACCGCTGCATTATAGAATTTTAATTTTTTTCTATAATCTTCTAGATCCTTGTAGTCAGGCAAAAATTTTGGGCATATTATTCTAAAATAAATAATAATCCTAAAGGTTATTGAAATCCTTATTTAAGTCATCGCAGTAATGAGTATATTGTATACCAAATATTCATATTGTTTAATTTTTTCTAGCAAATTATTATAACTTTCTCTTACAGGATTCTTTCCAACAAACCCTATGATATATGTATATATAAGATCTAAATTCTTTTAAAATCATAAACGTCCTTATTGTATATCCTATTTTGTTTCTTTTTATTTGTTATTTTTATTTATTACACTCCTTGGGACCAATTGGAGTATTATAATAGTTTCATAGCAGAAAATTATGGAAAAATTATTCTCCCAGTAACAAGAGCTTGGAAATATTTGTGTTCTCCAACTTCAGTTCCTTTAAAGTATGCACGTACTCTATTAAAAGCAAACCTCTATTTATAGTTGTCCTTTGTCATGGGTCATATAAGTGCCTTGTTTCGAAATTTAATCGGGTCATCTTCGTTGTCGAATTTAGTTAGTTTTGTAGTAGATTATCTACCACCTTAAGGCCTTAAAAGTCTACTTTGCAACTTCGATGGCATGCTTTGTTACTGTCTACAAGCAGAACACTTCAAGCAAAAATTTTGTTGAAAAATAATTTCATGCAGTTTTATAGATAATCCCACGAGTGGTAACAAACTTATCTCTTTAATTTGTTTAATGTCAAATCACTGTGTCTGCAGTCAACACTCAACTTCATCTTAAGTTGGGATCTTTTTTAGCATCTGAGAAGGTGAATTTTAGAAAATGACCAAAGTTTTTTCTTAATTTATCATAGGTAGCTATGAATTCCTTATTAAAATGTCATAGAATTGATAAATAAAATTGTTTTGTAAACAGATGAAATAACTAATGGAACAACGGAGCTAATTGAGGAAGTACAAAACAAAAGAAATGCAATTCTGCTACAAGATGCCTCATGTCAAAATGTTTTGTGGAAGAATTTTCATATTTGATGTTTTTCGTTAGAATTATATTACATTTGATATTTTCAAGGTGAACTCGGTTGTTTACTTTTCTCTCACGCACTCATATAAACAAGTTTTAATATCACATATGTTGTTATTACTACCTGCTTTTTAAACAATTGAATATTAAGAAAGATAGGCTTAATGCCATAGCCGGAATTTCTATCATGGATCTTTCGGCTAAGGCATTGAATTTTTCATCTAACTCCACCTTTCCAACATTGTCCTACACACAGCTAATGTGAAAGAACTATTTATTTCCATTAATTGAATGTTATTTTACACTGGATAATATGTGGTACCATTTAAAAGCATTCTCATCACATATGTGTCAATTTTAAAGGGAACCAGCATTTATATAACGTTTTATACAACCGAACGAATTTTCTAAGTTACCTCTGTTCTTCTATAATGTGTATCACAATTTATAGAGCTGTAATGTAACCAAATATTGGTTACTAAAATTGCGTAGCAGTTGTACATAGGATCCTTTCCGAATTTGATAAGAATTTAAAGGCTTTTCTTATAAATAAATGAATTTCGTGCCACTTTTTAATCGTATCCACAATGTACAAAATCCAGATGCCGTATTCCAAGCGACGCAATATTTTATTGTCATTATATCACACAAGATACAGATGATCACGAAATAAAATAAAAACGAATCAACATTTTGCATTAGTATCTGTTTTTAAAACAAAATTTCACAATATTCACAGTTCTTACTAAAATTAAAATTCATGTTTGAAGCACTGAAACGATAAGTGGTAGGTATTTAAAATGTGTATAAAATCTGTTTCAGATTGGCTGAAATTCATATAACCGGAAAACCATGAATGAAAAAAAAAATACAAATTCGTTAAAATATAAAAACTGCGGTCGTTAATTTACGTGCCATATCTATTTTTCTGTACCCATTAAATCTATTTTCAAGAATATTTAACAAGATTATAAACATGGAGATATAGAATGAACTTTCTACGTAAATAATTTATAAAGTAGCTATAAAATTCTTTACGTAAAAACAAAAATAAAATAAAGTCCCGAATTACTGTTAAATATAAAATTTATTTTTTAGTTTATTATCGTCACAAAGTGACAGGTTATTGCCCATTTCCTTTGCAACGCACCCCCAAAAATACATATTACTTAATTATATATACAAATATTAACAGAATATTCTATGATGCCACCAAAGTTTTATAATATCCAATTAATATATTTATGATTCTACTTTTGGTGCCATTAAGTTTCATATGCCTGGACAAAACCAATGCTTTTAACCTTTTATTTTTGTTTTAGGATATAAAATTAACAAAGCATTGATGAAATGTAATGCATTCGCTTAAAAGAAGGAGAAAGTTGCAATGTATATCAAATTGGTATACCTATTTATTTAAAAATATAAAGCATGAATATTTTTTGAATTAATTCTCCCAGAAAATTATCTCTTTTTCATTATAGAACAAGATTAGCAAATATTTATTCCAGCAAACACTGTATGCAGGACAAATAAGACTAATAAAAGAAAAACAAAACCCTACACTTTCATACAAAGAAAACTTAAATAATTAAGATAATGTTAGTGTTAGTATGGGGAATAGTTGATATATCGATGTTGGCCATGATTACAACCATTCCTTTAATAGGTGTGGCATTTGTTGATGTTATTATGTAACCATTGGCTACTGCACTAAGATTGAAATAAACGAGAAATTATGTTCTTATACCTATATTAACGAGTGTGTATTTAATTGAATTTGATACCTTTTACTGTACGACTTGAGTTTAAATTATTAACTTAGTTTTGTATCATTAAAAAGATGTTTTAAAAATAGAAGACATCTAAAATTATTAGTGGGAACGTTTTCGTGCTAAAACCCTTACGTATTTTATGGAACTGCGTTTTTATTGTCTCTATTGCCCACTTGAATTGTAGACGAAATATTAGGTTTCATCCAAAAATTTTCATATGAGATTTCACCGAAAATACATGCTTTGAGGTTCCCTGGATCCAAATAAAAATTATGTTTTAGATAAAGGTCTACAGGTGCATGTGTTGTATGTGAATAGCATAACTCAAGAACGAGACTTCGGAAAAACACAATCTTCCATCTTCCAAAGGTAGCCCTTAAAGTAAATTCCCCAATCCAAAATACAATTTATAAGGCTCAAACAATTTGGAAGGTACATATTTAACATATTTTCATAAAAAAGAAAGTACCTGTGTGAATTTTCTGCACACTGTAATTTTCTCTTCATTCTTGTTTAACTTTGTACAAAGTTGCTTAACTTGGAACTGTAAGAGACAAACTTACTACAAACCAAATTACACCTCATTACACACGCACGCTATACATAGTAAATTATTTGTGATGAATCACATTTAGTTTGAATTTTCAAAAAGTTAGATTTATTTGTTATGGTTTCTCTCCCTCTCTCCTCCCTCTACCTCCCCTCCTCTCTCTCTCCTGGCTGCACAAAGAATGGAATTTCAAAGCCATCGCATAGCAACTTCTGCAAACATTTATGTCTAGCTATTAGCAATGATCGAGTATATAATTTGAACATGGATATTGTAATAAACAATGTAATGCTTGTCACTACTTTGGTAGAACTGATTTACTGTTACTTTGTTTCACTAGTCGGCTAATTATTATTTAATTGCTATGATAGTGCTGCTATTATGTCCATAACTACGGACCTTCTGTTATGCACGATTCTGTGAAGATTTAAAATGTGATATTTGCCCTTTTTTAAAGCATTCTCGAAAATTTAAATCTCTTCCTTATGTTTCTATTTCTTATTCTTCTAATGCTTCAGATTACATCGTTATCGGTCTAAGATATTTGCAGTAGATGTATTTCAAAGGCTTTCATTTTCAGCAAAAGTAGAGAAGTTAAATCCTACAAATTCATCAGTAACAAACACCTTATAAGCTTGTGTAATCTCTTCACGGAATTTACTTCTTGCTCCAACAAAATTAAATACATTATAACAATTTATATTTATATGTGAATTTCAACAAATGAAACTAATAAACTTATGTTTAATATTTAATAGCAGTAATAATTCTTTTCATATATGAGAGGCAAAGTCCACGCTGTGAATATTAAAATTACGAGTAGACACTACTATAACGGTAATGAATTATATTTTTATCTGGGTTAATTTAAAATGTATTTAAAGCAAACAATGTAAAATTATAAAAAATATAAAATCTTTTAAATAGAGTGAAATTTGTAACTCCGCTCAGTACAAACAGACATTACAGATTTTGCTATAGGCGTACTGAATTATTATTTGCAAAGATGGATCAAGGTACAGATCTACATCCAGGATTCGATCTATGCTTTGTATGAAAATTATAAATAATAATAATAATAATAATAATAATAATAATAATAATAATAATAATAATAATAATAATAATAATAATAATAATAATAATAATAATAATAATAATAATAATAATAATAATAATAATAATAATAATAATAATAATAATAATAATAATAATAATAATAATAATAATAATAATAATAATAATAATAATAATAATAATAATAATAATAATAATAATAATAATAATAATAATAATAATAATAATAATAATAATAATAATAATAATAATAATAATAATAATAATAATAATAATAATAATAATAATAATAATAATAATAATAATAATAATAATAATAATAATAATAATAATAATAATAATAATAATAATAATAATAATAATAATAATAATAATAATAATAATAATAATAATAATAATAATAATAATAATAATAATAATAATAATAATAATAATAATAATAATACCTAATAATAATATATGTAACCAAAGCTCCCACAATAAAATAAACGTACTACCAACTATAATTCTTAAATTAACTGCTTGCTAGAAATGATCATAGACACAACTCTACCCAGCTATTACAATATTTATCCAACACTTTAACGTATGCATTATAGTAGATAGTATTAAGTTTCAAAAGGAAATAAGTTCAGCAACCTGCATTTGTAAAAACAGCATGGATTGCCTAAATGAACGTATAATTCTTCACCACAAATAATATTTGTCCCAACAATGGATAGGTAATGTCGTTTCTGGGTGTATTAACATGAACTTATAAAACAGAAATTTATTTACACTCAAAATATAGACAGCCATATATTTTTATATTGATATACTATTGACGAACAACCGGTAACAAATATTTCCTGCATCCTCTAACACACTTTAGACTTTGGATCAACACGAGCATAAATTGCTAAGTGCACTTGTGAAGAACTACCATAACTGACTGAACACTTACGGTACACTGGAGAAGTGTTGCACAATAGATCAGTTGAATGCAATTGCAAGCTCTAGAGGCCTCTGCAGGACAAACCGGTGCACCAGAGGCGGCGTCAACCTTGCAGTTAGTTGCCCTTTTTATGCAGCCAGCGGGCGTTCCCTTTGGAGGGAGTGTCTCATTTAAGCCTATGCACATCTTTTGTGCACAATCCAAGTACCTCGTAAACGAATACAATAGAAATACTGCAATGGTGTGTCTTGACTATAAATAACTTATTACAATTAGCAAAATTTTAATACATTTCGAGAAGTTAAGTAGTTATACGACTTTTCATAAAAGAAATAATTGTGTTGCTCTCACGTAACTTCCTCTACTCAGAATTTCATAAATTATTTTTACAAAATCCAACTATCGTATTTTGTTTACTTCTTGTTAACTAGTAAGATAAATAATAATTTTAAAAATAAATGACCTGGAGCAATAAATAATATGCACACGTTAAAATAAATAGAAAATAGAAAAAACACGAGTTAAAATTTTGTCAGGAAATAAGTTGTTAGCAAGCAAAGGAACATATAAGTCAGAGCTGCTAATGCAATTAAGTGTTCCGGTGAATTAAGTCACCAAAGGTGCATTATCTTAACATTCGAATAATTACAGCTCGACTTTTTCAGGAAATAGAGAACTGAATAAACGCGAGTATACAAAGTTCTTAAAGTTAGGAAGGAAAAACAATTTTGAAAATTGTGTTTCACATGCAAAAAGGTTTAAGATTTGAAATCGTATAATATAGGAACTTTGATGGGGCACTGAAGTAAGCTTTCGGGCCTTATAGTCTTCAGAAGTGTGTTTATATGATCAGGGACGTATTTAGGGGCGTCCATGGGGTCCGGACCCCCCCCCCCAAATGAATTATCATTTCAAACTTTTAATAAATATTTGAAATAAAACTTAGTTTAAAATAAATCAGAAAATTTTATTCAAGCTTCTCATCTTAACATCTCTATTCACTGTCAGGCAAACATGAAGCTATTTAAGAGATAAACGAAAAGTTACTGCACCGAAGCTGTAAAATACACAAATAATGTCAATTACAATAATGTATTGCAAAGTTAACCAATTCCGATATATTATAATTTGTTGATTAGAATTCCCAGATACTTACTTAAAGGTATGTAATTTTTAACTTCTAAGTTCCTATTCCCTTTTTCATTCAAGAACTAATACTTCAAATGCATCAATCAGTGGTTCGTTTCTTAAGTATCTGATTGCTGCTTATATCACTTTATACCAGGTATAAGAACAAAAACTGTGCAATGTGCAAGGCATTTCTACAGACTTTATCCAAAGAAATAAGACAAAATCAAACTTTTCTAAGAACAATTTGTATAAGCTTGGGTGGAGAAAGTCATGTGAATATAATATATTACATGTGTTTTTTTATTTTTTACTAACATGAAAAAAGCACATCCCTGATTTCTTATTTATTAAAAGCAAATAATTCAACGTAGATTTTTTGGACCCCCCCCCCCCCCCGGAAATTGACTTCTAAATACGTGCCTGTATATGATCGAATATCGCAGTCCATAACGCTTATAAACCACGCTAGATTCTCACACGGTTGTCCGTAGCCGTAACGGAATTCTCTACTTTGCACTTCAGCGTATCACGCAACTTACCCATCCATTGCTGTTTTAGAAGTTATTTGAAACCACACATTTATCGATTCTAAATTAGAGTAGCAATGCTTCAATAGTTACATTGTGCTAGTGCTAATTTGATAAGCGTTTGACTTACCCTGTTCTAAAAACAGTTTTCAAAGATCCAAGAAGTTTTAAAACGTGTATTTCTAAAGAGATCTAGGTATCCCATTTTTGATTCAATGCAATACTTCCTGTAGTTACTACAGCCCTTATTACTTCAATTCAAATACTCGATTTTCTTAAGGTACTTTATAAATACCATTCACATCGTCAGAATAATTATGAAATTAAAATACACAATATTAATAAATCACACACACTTTTTTCTCTCTCAAAATAAAGCAGAATACATATATGAAGCTAAAATGTAATAAATTGGTTTTCAGCACTTTAGAATGACATAAATGGTTCAAAATAAGATTTATATCTAGTCAACGAGAATAAAACTAAAAATGTTTGTAATTCAAGTAATGTAGCTCATTCAGATAGATCCGAGACTTGGATATTAATTTAAGTGATAGAAACTAAAAAATTATTTTGAATATGGGGATTGACTAGATAGAATGTTGATTTGCTGAAAATTGTGTCTGAAAACTATACATATGTTGTATTTTTAAGTAATTCATGTTTTAATAAATTACCTTCAACTATGAATAGTCGTAAGCTTTCACGGCCGGAGTCTAATTTGTAAATAGAAGAATTCTCCGGGCTCAGGAGCCGTGGTCTCCTGGAGTTGGGTGGACATCATCAGTGGTGGCGTGATCTAAGTCTTCTGAGTGAAGTTTCAGTCACAACTGACTCACTAGCTGCTGATGTGACCATATTTATAAATTTTTATAAATAATAATGTTATGGAATTTAATTGTTCTTTCACACTGGCCATGTCCATGTCATGTCATGTCATTAATGTCATATCGGCACGTTGGACATAGTAGCTCTAGGGTTAGAGCGGCTGGACGCAACCAGAAATTCCGTGGCTCAAATCTCGGCTATGGCATTGAATTTTTCAGTTTGACTCTATCTTTCCTTACTTTAGCCTACACACGGCCAGTGTGAAAGAACAATTCATTTGCATTAATTGACCTAATAGTGGTCCGAACTATAAAGCCCGGCCCTTAAAGTACTCACAGCATAGTAAGTCGCCATTAAGGTAGTTGTCTCATGTGTTTATGAGAACTCCTAGTGGTTTACCGGGAGAAACACGAGTCAGTTGGAGAATTTAATGTCATATCGGCACGTTGGCCATACTAGCTCTAGGGTTAGAGCGGCTGGACGGCAACCAGAAGATCCGTGGTTCAAATCCCGGTTATGGAATTGAATTTTTCAGTCTGACTCTATCTTTCCATATAATAATTTTATGATTATAATAAATAATAATGATGTAATAATATTATATTATAAAATAATGATACTAATTTATAAAAATTTATAAATACGGCCGTATCTCCAGCTAGTGAAACAGTTGTGACTGAAACTTCACTCAGAAGACTTAGATCACGCCACCACTGATGATGTTCACCGCAGACGTGAACGAAACGTCTGGATCTTCCAACAACATCAGACCACGACTCCTGAGCCCGGAAAATTCTTCTATCTACAAATACCTTCAACTGTTTTTGCTTCCATTAACAATCTTCAATTCCTGTTCAGCTTCCGTAAAAGTACTCCAATATTGGATACTGTCTACGATTAAGATACAAGTTATTTAATTACTACAAAGAATACATTTGCATTTTTTTAGTATCAGCTTATTCTCAAAGCCTTATAAACTTAATTATCAGAAAAGACAGCACAATAAAAGAAAACTACACAGCGGATCACACTTTAATTAAGGACTTCCTCAATTGTAAATATAGGTATCTGAATCCTCAGAGACTTAAAATAACTAATGGCCTCTTAACCTGCATTATTCTAATAATAACCATAAATAATAACGGTTTGAATAAAACATGAGATAATAAAACAAAATAAACTGTTACAGAAGAGACAAATAAAACGATTCTTTATTGTAATCATTTTAAAATTTAGTGTTAATGCATTCTTACTAACCTGCATCAAGAGACACCCTTTCCATACAGAGTAGTTGTATAACTAGCTAATAATTCAGTATGAGGGATGTGTTTTAAGAAATAAATTTTTAGTAACTTCATGCAAATTTTGTAGTATATAATGTAAATGTTGCATTTATGTTATTACATTTTTGAACATGTGGTCATTTCACAACATTAATATATGAATGCTTCACTGCTTCGTTTTCTATGAACTAGGCTCAAAAAGATTTCAGAATTAGGTGTTCTAAGCAGCTTTCTGTCGCAAAATCCTTCTCTGTCCACTAAGAAAGTGTAATAGCGTTACACAACATTTCTTCTAAAATTTGTATTTTTCATACCATATTTCATACGGGTGAAATCTGTAACATTCCAATGTTGAATTGTTCTCGATGACCTTGCTAGACATGTGGTTTAAAAATAACCAATGAAGCATAAAGTTACATATTTGTTTAGTTTGGAGACAAGCTAGTTTCTACATGGTGTGGCACAGAACTAATGATAAAAGTTCATAGCTAAAGTTGTGACAGTTTTCGTCATGGTGTGATGTTAGAGAAAAAAAGCTCAAAAACTAAGTTACTTTAGTGCAGTTGCTTTTTTCATGTAGCAGAATTTAAAATAGTACCTATATGCTTTATATCTACACCATGACGGTGTATGACTTTGTAACTTCCACATACTAGCACAAATATTAATTAATCATAGATGTTCATAAAATGTATGCTTTTGTTTTAAAAGCTTTGTATGAATACAAAGCCTTTTATACGATAACACAAATTTATAATTAATAATATTTCAAGATTGAGGTTAAAGAATCAAGAGCTTTGAAGTAATATAGTACTGGGCAATTGTTAACACACATTTCTTTACGTACACTTATTCATTTCAGGCAATAATGTTGAAACAGTTTGTGTGCGAAATACTGCGGAACTGTAGTGGAAATATACACTCAGTTACTAAGAATTTATTTTCTTTTGGGTGTAGAAATTTCCAACTTACCCAGGTAAATTATTGCTTAAGGAACTCCATAAACAACGTATTACTAATTAGCCTTCAAACAAATGAATAACGGAGTACCTTCAGGATGTATATATAGAGAGCGTGGAAATTCAAATCCAGATTCTGATCACACATCAAAAACTTACGCCATAAAGGATGCTATAGATTAAGATCACAATAAAATACTCGTAATAGAGTGGTTTTACAATAAAATTTTATTACCTTGTATATCTAGTTTTAATATAAATTGATCTTAAAGTTAAATTTTAGGAAAAGTATTTTTTTTTTCTACCTTCCATTCTAGAGTCTTCTTTAACTACATACTTTCATTTTGTGAGCCCTTTCTGAAACAATGATATAGTTATATTCTTTAAACTTATAGGATTATTGCGGTAATATTTGTTTTTCCAAGTGCATCATTCATTGTCAAGTCCACACTTTAAAAACCATGAGATAGGAAATAATTCTAATCATCGTTCCGTGAGGAATCACTCGCTGACTGTCCGACCACAGAGGCATCAAAAGCATTCTTCTTCTCATAATAATAAATAATACAAATAATCCAGATTGGTAAGCAAGATTACACCTTTTTCTTAAGACATTCAACAATATAAGTCATATATTCTGTTGACAGGTATTTCTTCTGTAGTTACGACAGACATCTTAGTGTTAAGGTTCTACATACTCGTATGACACAAATAAGAGTTCACTTCTTTAGTAATCCAGTACCTTTGTATTACATGGTGGTGTATAATGAATTAAGGTACATAATTATTTCTGAAATATTTTGAGCTTTATGTAGTTGGATTGTAATGATAGTTGTCGCTACAGGCCATGTAGACCCTTGGCCTCCCTAACCACCCTCTTCCATTCTACTCGGTCCTCTGCTTTTCTTCTCCAGCCTTTAACCCCCAACTTTCTCAAGTCGTCTTCTACATCATCTACCCATCTTTTCCTGGGTCTTCCTCTTCTCCTTCTGCCACCCAACTTTCCTATGAATATCTTCTTAACTACACTGTTTTCCGGCATTCTCTGTACATGGCCAAGCCACCTTATTCTTCCTTGTTTAATTTTCACTACTATATCTGGTTGTCCAAACAGGCACTGTAACTCCAAGTTAGTCCGCATTCTCCATCCGTCCAAGTCCCTTATCACTCCAAATATATTTCTCAGGATCTTCCTTTCCCACCGTAATAACCATTGTTCTTCTCTGGTTGTCAACACCCAGCTTTCTGAACCATATATTACTATTGGTCTCAGTACAGTTGTATATATTTTAATTTTAGTATTCCTACTGACGTTCCTTGATTTAAACATATTCTGCAATGCATAGAAACATCTGTTACCACTTGCTATTCTTTCTTGAATTTCCACTGATGTTTTATTATCTACTGTTACTATAGATCCCAGGTATTTAAATTTTTCCACTCTTTGGTATTCTTTCTCATTTAATTTAACTGTAGGTTCTCTTATTCTTGCATCCCCATCACCTCCCATCTTCATATATTTTGTTTTACTAACGTTCACTACCAATCCTAGATCTTGTGCTTTCTCTTCCAACACTACATAACTTTCCTCAAGAGCTCTTATATTCCTTGCGAGAATTGCCACATCGTCAGCATATGCCACTGTTTGTACTGATCTGGAAAGTATGGTTCCTCCAGGGTTTATGGGTAATTTTCGGATTACTTTTTCCAGTGCTAAATTAAACAGTAGTGTGGATAGCACATCTCCTTGTCTCAACCTGATAAATCTTGTTCCATTCTAACCCTACATCTTGTCAATTCCATAGTCATTCTTGTCAATCTCACCAGTTTCGGTGGTATTCCGAACTTTCTCATTATCTGATAAATTTTAGCTCTATCCAGGCTATCATACGCTTGTTTAAAATATACATACAGCTGCTGAAGCAGTCTGTCATTCATAAAACTTTTCCAGAATTATATAGTTGGATTACATATTCTAAAAGTTAAAGAAATCAATTCCATACACGTAGGTATTTCCTATTCAGGTTGCAATGACTCGAAGAGGATAAGAAAATTTTATTGTACTACATATTGCAAACTGCTAAATGCATGCAATTATTTCAAAAACAAAAGTGTTGTCATAGGTTTGTTTATAAATAATTGTGTACTCACCAAAATTATTTAAGTTAAGAAGACCTCAAGTTTATAGAATTTCCTCACCCATGCCCATCGCTTTGTACGCGACAGCTAGGCTACATTATATGGAAACCATACATAATGTATCTTAACACAGCATAAGTCTAAAGTATAAATGAGTGAGTAAATTAACATATTTCATGCATAGGAAAGAGAAAATTGTGATGTATTAATGATAAAACTATAAATGAGCTAAATATTAATGTGCAAATAGTGGTGCCTGTGAAGAGCCTAGAAGAGACGTTCTCCTATGGTTTATATTAAAATCGTAGACATTTCAAAACATTTATATTTATAGCTTACCCTAAAATTTGTCATGTTGCAGATTGATCTTCGCAGTCTTCTAAAAGGCTGGAATGCACATTTCAAGATATCAGAAGCAAACTATTCAGTGTGTGCCACAGAAAATCGAAAAACAGCCTGATGTCTCTCTCCAAACTAGGTAATATAGATCTATATTATTATGTTTATTGTTATTTAATTTCTCTGGCCATATCACGAAATGTGAGTGCTCGTACTTGTTCAAAGTAATAATTCACGCCAGAAGAATGGTTTTAAGTAATACATTTATTGTTGTATTCGTAACTTTGTTTTAGGGAAACAAAGAATTTAGGGAATAGTGACAACCCAGAACAGTGAATCTACTATTTTGAAACTGAAGCAATATAAATGCCGGAAATAAGGAGGAAAAATGTTTCTTCCATTTACAAAATAAAATATAAATCTCTACAACGTAATATAATCACGAAATAGTTCTAATGCAATATAGGTACATAGAGATATTTAAAAACTCAATTTAACCGTCCGAGAGCATTTTATGGGCAATGTACAGAAATCTGTAATGTAAATCACAGCTTCATTCTTATTGTAACTGTAAGAACTTCCATGAAATACTTTCCAAAAATTAATTTCAAATATGTCTGAATCATCAGTAAGAACTGCAGGAAGTGAGCTCTTAAACTGATTATAACAATTATCTCAATTTATACAAAATACAACTATCAAAAATAATTATATTTTTCCTTTCTATATTATTAGTTAGAAAATAAAAATTTATTGCAGCCAAATGGCAGTACAAAAAGAGGTCAATTTTAAACAAATACAAATTATTCAAGTTTGCGTTCTGGCGCCCTGGTTCGCATAGTCTTTAATTGATTTGGTTCTTTTCCTGCACAGTACTATGTGGTAACGTTCACATGTTTGTCCGCATAAGTTGCACTCACACGTCTCAGCTGGCTCATGGTATGATGTGTTCTTGCAGATGAGATGATGGAATCCGTGTACCACCATTCTAGTAAGCACATGCCTCATCTCAAACTTGGATGTGGTCCATTGTAGTAGCAGAAGAACTAATGGGAATAACTCAAAGAGAGGACATAGCAGAATACGCGTAAGCCGACGATACAGTCGTTGGATCCACAGACGTCATTAAACTACAGGACACTATAAACGACATGGAGAAATAGTGCTCAATCATGAGTTTGAGATCATCATATCTTAGACAGAAATGATGGTCTTTAGACAAGGAGGAAGGGCTCCAGCATTAGTAGAGGACAAAAATAAACATCGTAAAATATTTAAATATCTAGCGCTACAAACAAGCGCTAAATGTTACATTAGTTGGTATATTAGCTTGGAATATCGCAGCTGGTGATGGAGCCCGCGTTCTGCATGTTGTCAGACTGCAGTACTGCAAATAGATTTTGTTATATTCAATTTTTACCAGTATGTGGGTAAATATGAGCGTCTAACACCACAGATTTCTGAAGAGTTAATAAAAATTCCATGGAAAGATAACTTCAAGATGACAGCAGCGGTCTTTACGGTATCATAATTATCTCCCTGGACTCTCGTCCACATAACCCACTGCAGACATTGCAGTATTAGCTAAATGTCGTATCAAAGTGTGAAATTATCTGTAAATGGATTGCCTACAGAAACCTTAGCGATACAGAACGAAGGAATTGCAAGGCAAACTGTACAGAAATATGAAACATATTACAACAAAATTAAGTTTTGGTTATTTAATCCCCGAGGTCATGTCTCTAGGATATTAAAGCTTTACTGTGATAAATGTTTATCACTTTCCATCAATCACAGTTAGATGACCGAGTAAGGTACAACAAAAGTAGAACAAAACTAGAGTTTAATTTTATGTTATGCTATTGATTAGATTGCGACGTTTTTTCTTCAAAGAAATGTTTCCCAACTTATTTCCATTTATTTTCATCAATTTTGCCTTATCATCTGCAAAAATGTAAGATGATATATCAACATTAAGTTTAAATTTGTTATGTTATATGTACGTTTAATCACATAGCTACAGGTTAGAAAGTAGTAATTGCGCAAGAAAATTTGAATGAATGCTTTCAAAAACTGACTAACCATAAATTTAAAACAAAATAAATAGATTGTTTATGTTACATCTACCGTAGAAGCTGCAGTACATCTTAATCGAGTTTGGCTAATCTTCAAGTGTAATCATACGTAATTTTATGATAGTTTACTGAAAACACTCGCTTTTGGTAAGCATATTGTAACAAATTTACGCTCACTTGTTAGTTTAGGCGATATAACTGCATATATTAGTTCGTCGATTTAAACGATACTGCTTAAAACTGGTTTTGAACTCGACTAAATGTCTTTTCCCGATGAAAATACTGCAGTGCAATTATATGATTAGGTCAATGTATAAGTAAAAAATAAAGCCACAGACAAAAATTTCTAACAAAGTCTATAAAAATATCCTTTATATTCTCGTGGTTTGTTTTTAAAGATTTTAATTTTCACTATACCTGTAAAATGCTCAGTTTTTAATATCACCTTAACAATTGTTAAATACGTTAATCTAATTGCTAAATACATCAGTTATGATCGGTTAAATTCGGAACTTACTTTAAATATGACTAACAAATATCTGTGAGGATATGCATGTCTTCATGTTAGAGTTTTGGTGGGGTTTTAGTTTGCGTTCACTAAGCACTGACTCTCTTTATTGTAATATTTTGATCGAAAAAAAATGTTCATGGTTTCCTTCTTCTAAAATAAAAGTGGACACTATGATACCCATTCGTGGTTTAAAGTTTCAGGTATATATGTAGCGTACATTAGTCAGATATATAATATAGTGTGATCCATATAAACCTGAACCATTACAATAGGTCATAACTTTTTAACCAATAACAGGACACACGTGTAACTTTGGGAGAATATAATATACAATTGGGAGATCACATTACAGTCTTTACATCTCTGAAAAAACTTTGGAAGTGTTCTCCACCAGCATCTAAGTATCGTTGGTCCCATTTTCTTTGATACGACTGTAGACACTGAAGTTTATATGGGTATCTTCAAGGCATTTGTGGAGCAGCTGGATGATATCAAATTGAGAGAATGTTATTTTCCAGCAAGATGGAGCAACGTCCCATACATCTACTGACACCATGGAACTTGTAACCAGTTTCTTTGATAATCGAATAATCTCCAAAGTTCTGTGGCCCCCAGATCCCCTGACCTAACCTCACCGGATTTTTTCTTGTGGGAGGTATCTAAAACTAGTGTACAAGAATAGGCCACGGACAATTGATGTTCTCAAGGAATCCATTCGAACCGAAATAAGTAACATTGGCGAGGATACTCTCCGTAAAACTTCAGAGAATATGGTGAGACAAATGCAAACATGTATAGATGCTGGTGGAGGACACTTCCAACATTTTCTCTGAGATGTAAATAGTGTAATCTAATCTTCCAATTGCGTATTATATTCTCCCAAAGTTACACGTGTATCCTGTTATAACTTAGGTGGCTGCTTAGAAAAGTCGATAATATTCTAAAATAGCCTTGGCTTATAGCTCAGTAGCATTTATAAGCTATAAAAACTATATAAAAATTGAAGCCGCTTGAGCTTATTTAAAGATTCAAAATTGAATCGATTTAAAATGTAGATTTGAAGCAGTTTGTTTACAATTAAACTACAAACAACATGCTCTCCAAGAGAAGCAATTTTTGTTCACAAAGCACTTAAATTTTGATATTTTTGTTAATGCCACTGTAGAAAATTATTACTTTCGTGATCAGATACGAAAAAATGCGGGAGCATCAGGGACAACTCCGCTCAAAAATATCCTGTAAGAATGCAGCGCTGCCGCACACGCGGGCCGAAAAGGAGTCGGAAACATTTGCCGATCGTCAACCAATATATACATAAATGCACGAGGCCGTGGCTTAGCTAAAATACAAAAATATATATTAAAAATCCATATATAGGTAGGTACATATGAATTACATTCTTAATGTTTTTAACCATTCTTTATTTATCGTGTTTTTCTTTCCGTAAGCCCATAATATGGAGAGAGTAAAGTAAGACGCAAAATTCTGTTTTGATAACTAATAAAATGTGTAGTTCATTATCAGTATGCATGAGCTAACCATTAGTGGTTTAACCTAGGATTGATATTAACTACTAAATGATATGCAAGGTGCGTTCTCAGCACTTAGATGTCTTTAAAAGAAAGGTTTTACAGAAATAAAATTTAATAAAAACTCTTCATTTGAATGTATGAAACCATGGCGTTATTATTTGAGATTGCAATAAAGTACAAGTTACTAACCCTTCCAGTTGATTCTAAGTATAAAAAAAATATTAACTAAAATAGTCAAAAGAGCTAATTCCACTTCATTTGATATTCATTCTTCTTTTAGCAACAGATATTTTATCTCTTTGATACAACATGACTTACACTTCTAACAATATTTGAATCTGCAAAGAGCTCCTGTATGATTCATGGACCCACAGTTCAAAATAATTTCGGTATTTGCTTGATGGAAATCATAAAAAAAATCGTTTGAAGAAATTGTCGGGTTATTTAACAATTACTAACAACTGAAATTTGTCTCTTAAGTGGGAAAGCATGTATAAAATATGTAGAACTATTTCAAAAACACTCAACCTATTTTGAGAAATATTTAACCTTTGTTAAGGCTAAGTAGTGTTGAATGACATATACCTTTAAAATACCTGCTAATTTCATTTCATAGATAAGGGAAAATGATTTTAATTGAACACCAAAACATTGCTAAGAATTTCATTTGAACATTGCATGGAGTGAAAAATAATTGTTGATATATAGTGCGATCCATATAAATCTGAACAAGTTCAATAGACCAATAATAGGACACACGTGTAACTTTGGGAGAATATAATACACAATTGGGAGATTACATTACACTATTTACATCTCAGAGAAAATGCTGGAAGTGTCCTCCACCAGCATCTATACATGTTCGCACTTGTCTAACCATATTCTTTGAAGTTTTACGGAGAGTATCCTCGCCAATGTTACTTATTTCGGTTCGAATGGATTCCTTGAGAACATCAATTGTCCGTGACATATTCTTACACTCTATTTTTAGATACCCCCACAAGAAAAAGTTCCAGTGAGATTAGATCAGGGGATCTGGGGGGCCACAGACCTTTTGAGATTATTCGATTATCAAAGAAACTGGTTACAAGTTCCATATTGTCATTAGATGTATGGTACGTTGCTCCATCTTGCTGGAAATAACCTTCTCTCAATTCGATATCATCCAGCTGTTCCGCAAATGTCTTGAAGATTTCCATATAAACTTCAGTGTCTAAAGTTGTATCAAAGAAAATGGGACCAACGATCCATAGATGCTGTTGGAGGACACTTTCAACATTTTCTCTGAGATGTAAGTAGTGTAATGTAATCTCCCAACTGTGTATTACATTCTCCCAAAGTTGCATGTGTGTCCTATTATTGGTTCAAAAGTTGGGAACAAAAATGTTCAAATGTGGGATGTAGAAAGAAGTTGGGTGATGATGGACTTTTTCGAAGTTCTCGGAGTTCGATCTAGTCGTTCCTCGGCTGCTCTGGTATCTGCATGGACTCTTCTTTTCAGGGGTGGTCGCGGATATGGAAGGATAATGTTGTTTTAAATAATAGATTATTTATAATTTCCCCAACGAATCTCCAAACTTTGAGATTTATTAAGAATGAAACTTTTTTTAACATAAATCAGTCGATATCAATATTCTCTGGTGCAATCCTTTTAACTGTTCACCAATAATCACTTTTCTGTTACACCAAGTAAAATATACTGATACATATATTCTTACACACAAAAATTGCCTTTGCACATGAGCGTCTGTTTGCGGACTTACTCACACGTCCTTTCACCATGGAAGTCAAATGAAGAAGAAGGAATCACCTTCAGTCCAGGTGCTTATATAGTCTTTTTGCTGTTGTCATAACGACAAATCAACATCATTCAACTTGTATATATTTCTTCATAAATTTTGTATAAATTTTTCATACCATTGTTCAATATTCTAAATAATTCTCTCTACTTATATAAATTATTGAATAGATTTAAATGATCATTTAAATCGTTTCAAGTTATGGCCTATTGAAATGGTTCAGGTTTATATGGATTGCACTGTACCTATTACAGAATGTGGATGTAAAATATCGAATGTCAAGCAAATGTTATTCTTAGCTACTCAAAACAAAAGAGAATAGAATCTGCCTAAAATGCCTACATATTTTAATAATCCTCAACTAAGAATTTGTTGCCTCATTTCTTTTGTAAATTACAATCCAGGAAGGCCTATAAAATATTTTATGAAGAGAGAAGATTGTGGCTAGCATAATTAGAAATCAGCTATCCAATAATTTATAACAACAACTATTTTACAGCCATATACTGCTTCTTTTCCAAAAACGTTAACTTACTAACCTGGAAATAGGGTAACTTTGCTATTATGTGATGTTAGTAAATAACTATGGCCAAAGAGAAGTGACAATTAAAATATTTCTTGGCGAGGAAGTCCAGATGTATCTCTTGGTTCTTTTTCTCCCCCTTTTTGTTTGCCTTTATTGGTTAAAATAGCAATTTGATTCTGACATCTTAGACATCTACGATATGCTCGTCCAGTAGTCTTGAGGATGAGTTTAGTACGACTTTATTGCACGCTTATGGAGTCATGTTCTTATGTTCTCTACTCTCTCATTGTCGGTATTTGTTTCTACCATATATCACTTTTGGGATGATGATAGTCTTGAGAGCTTTTTATGTCTGCAAAAATAAAGTTATAATTTACAAAGTGATAACAAATGACTTTACAGAGAATATAAAATAAATTAATTTCTTTAAAAATACTTTTGTATGTCGCATTCGTATGTCTTTTTTTACCTAATTGTGTATAACAATTATTGTATATTTTTCTATCCTATGTTAATCAAAATGTTCTAGAAATTGCTTTGTTACGTCATTAGTATAGATACAATGGGAATATAAGAACTCATTAGTTTTTGGTGATTAGCTGGACGGTATGAGATGCCTTGGAAATTGCATTTCTTTGTATGACCACGACTAAACGAAAAGAATAACGATATCGCATTTGAACAAAGTATATGTATTCGGAATTCTTAAACTAATAACAATGAATTGGTATCTCAGAAGTGATTAACTCTACAAAACAATTATTTCATTTATACTTGTGATTTAACGACATCTACATAATTTTGTGCAATCATATTTTATATATTACGTTTACCAGTTACACAAAAGTAATTAAGAATGAATAGGACATCAAGAGTTATTCTCAGAAAAATCAATGTATATGTTCTATTTTTCATAAAAATACACTCAGGCACATAAAACTGGACACTTTTATATTTGCTTGTGTGTTTCTCAGTACATTAGCTTGTTATAAAAGGTTTACATTTGTTGTGATGGAGAGGTGTAGGCTAAATTGAATACTTGAAGAAAGTTTCCGTAGAAAGTTTCAGTTATAATATTTGTTTCTTCATCATTTCCTGTGTCTTTTTATTACTTCCTCATTTCTACATCTTATGGATGCATGGGAGGTCATCTTAAAAACATACGACCTGAAGATGTAGCTTGAGCTGTATCCCTAAACGATATGGATTACGTACACAGAAGCAAAATCCAGATGCTACTAAAGGGTTTAAAGAGATCCTAGAATATATACTCTGTCTCACGCTAGTTTAATCCTGCTGTAAACAACAAGGCGGAGCTGACTCAACTCGCCAC
The DNA here is from genome assembly GCA_030765055.1 of Mantis religiosa. NCBI lineage: Eukaryota > Metazoa > Arthropoda > Insecta > Mantodea > Mantidae > Mantis > Mantis religiosa. Next base: position 33,692,617 of record CM060954.1, read on the forward strand.
GTGTTAGACGCTACATGCACACAAATAAGTTTTGCAACACTAGCAGTATATATAGCAGCGCTAACTTCTAGACAATGAATAGAATTGGGTTACTCATTAATTTATTAAATCTATGAGTTGTAATGTTAATAGAATCATGCAGTAACATAATAGTTACCTTTAATCGGATTCGTGCGAAAACTTTTGATTTGGCACAGATTCCACATCACAATATCTTCTCTGTCCACTATAACTGATTTCCGACCTCGCTTTTGAAATTTATATCCAATATCTTTCAACAACCGATGGAGAGTACTTTGTGAAAAATTTGGCAAGTCTGTGTCAGAATTTGCCGCATGCAAAACCTTATTTAGTGTCGGCGGTTCATTTCTGAAAAAAAAAAATAATCATGTACTTGAGTGCGTATAGTACTTTTCGTAAAATCGTCGTATTTCATGCGCTGTTTGCATTTACGCGATTTTAGAGTTGCGGATGCTTGCTGTTCCATTCGAAACATCATGTACAAATTAATTATGCTTTAAAATTACTAAATTTACAATATAAAGCCATAAAATTTACATAGAAACTGAAATTAATGGATTTCTTCCTTTTCTAGATTTGAAAATAAGAAATAATAAAAAAATTAGATTTTATTATTTATAGGATATCTACACTTATTGATAATTACATAAAAATAAAAGTTTTAACCCTTTTTTGCATAAATTTGCTGTTTTTAATAGTTTGATTTATAGATTAATAAATATACCCTTGAATAAAGAAGGATTTAATAAAGAATATAAACATATTTTAATACTGCTTTAATTAATGGTTTTAATAAAGGTTTTATACAAAAGAAGATTAAAAAATTTAAATATCAAAAAACTTTTAATGATATTTCTACTCTTAAAAAAATAAAAGATGATAATAAATTTAAAAAATTTACTTACCATCCTTGGGTTAATAAACATTTTCAATTTTTTTTAAAGAATTTGGTATAGCTTTAGTTCCTCAAAATAAAAATAGTATTAAAAATGTATTACAATTTTCTAAAAAAAAGATAAAATTCCTAATAATAAAAAATCTGTTATTTATCAATTTAATTGTTTAGATTGTGATCAGGTTTATATTGGAAAGACGAAACGTAATTTGGAAACCAGAAAGAAAGAACATTTTCGTAACATTGAATATAAACAAATTGATAAATCGGCCGTAGCAGATCAGTTTTGGTCATTTAACCATGAAATAAATCCCGAAGTTAAATTATTAAAACAACTAAATGTTCCCATAGATTTGATAGTGTGGGCAAAAATATTTATTTTAAAAAATAAGCATTGGGTAATGAATTTTGACATTCCGGCAATTGATTCTGTTTTTAGGTTTGTGTCGTCTTCGGTTGTTGATGGTGCTGGGAACGTGACATAGCAAAAGGAAAGCATAGTAACCGAGATTTCCTTAGCAACGGAGTTTGTTTAACTGAGGATGAATGCAATATGCCTTCGAAATCGATTTTAAAAAGAAGAAAGAAGTATTAACATCAACTTCTTAAGATAAGTGGATAGTAATTAACAAATATTTTTATTTGTGTAATATTTATTACTCCACTGTAACTAGCTTCATTTTCTGTGTGTAATTACGTACAGTACTTGCAGAAACACCAGAGATATCACCAGTTTCTTTCTCAATGTTTTTACAGACGACTCCACGTTTCTTTCTTTAAGCACCGTGAAAAAATGCGCGATCGCTCGCCTCTAACCACTTTTTAAAGGTTTGCCTCGATTGTGTTTAATTTCGGCTGAAGCACTGGCCTACTCAATGATGAAAAGCTTTAAATATTAAAAGCAGAAGCATAATTAACAGTGAAGTATTCTTCATATTTAAGTTTGATTTATGAGTCACTATGTTTACACTCAAACTTCGCTTACTTGTTGTTGTATAATTGAAACGTTTTCAAGATCATTCGATCTCATCCTCAGCTGTTTGGTGACTAAATGAACATTCCTCTTCTTCCACTACTACGGAGCTCCGATCACTCTGCCATCTGGTGTTAGGGGCACTAAGTTTTAATACTTCATTTAATGCCGGGATTTCAAAATTTATAACTTTATCACGGTTTTTGTTTATGAATATTTTTTCCCCAAATATCCAATTCTATGGGTGTACTTAAAGATTTTAACAGTTTAATGTTGTGGCCAATGTTGTGGTTTTCTGTCCAAAAATGGTGTGAAACTGCAGATTTTTCTGTTTGTTTCAACTTAATGTTTCTCTGGTGTTCTTTTTGCCTGGTTAACAAGTTTCTCTTAGTTTTTCCTATGTAGCTTTTTTCACAGGTTTCACAATTAATCTGATAAATTCCTGATTTCAAATTGTTGGGGATTGTATTTTTCAGTGGTTTATTTAGCAGGTTCCTCAGACTGAATTTGTTTTGGGGTGCTAGTTTTAAGTTTAGCCTTTGAAGATTCGTTCAAATTTTCTAAAAGCCCATGGATGGTAGGTGAATTTTCTATATTGCCAATTTGTGTATTTAAGTCGTGTGAGAGTGGTTTTTTTCTTATATTATCTTCAGTTTTTCTTTCCTCTTCATCATGTTCCTTATGATGGCTGGGTTGAATCCATTTAAAACCGCTATGTCTTTTATGTGTTGTTGTTCTTTCAAAAATTCATCCTTACTCAGTGGGATGTTGTATAGCCGATGAATTAGACTTCTAAAGGCAGCTAGTTGATGTGAAACTGGGTTGTATTCATTTTTCTTTATGTAATTATCTATGTGTGTGGGCTTCTGTATATTCCAAAATCTACACCATGACGATTTCTAGTTATCTTGAGGTCCAAAAAGGGTAGGGTGTTGTCTCTTTCTACTTCCATAGTAAATTGGATGTGATTAATCTTGCACGTTTAGTAGTTTTAGAGAATCTTCTCTAAGTTTTTCCGGAATGATAGTAAAAACAACATCAACATATCTCTGCCAAAATTTATAAATCTGTGGAAATGCCTTTACTATGTGTGTTTCAAAATAGCTCATGCATAGGTCTGCTAAAATAGGCGAAAGTCGGCTCCCCATAGCTAATCCTTTTGATTGTCTGTAGAATTTTTGGTTAAACATGAAGTAATTATTCCTTATGCATAAATCTGTAAGACTGATAATGTCATCTATTCTCTGGGGTCCATTGTAGTCTGGGTTAGCCATTTTTTGAGGAATGTGGGTATTTTTTCTACTGGAATGCTTGTAAAAAGTGCCTTAACTTCAAAAGAAACTAGTATGTGATTTTCCGGGATGTTGTACTTCTGAAGTTGATTTATCAATTCTAAGGAGTTTTTTTATTCCGAAACTTTGAAATTTGTCATATGATTTTAATTTTCTTACTAACCACTTTGCATTTACATAAGTGTTCTTGGGCTTGCGAGGTACGCGACATGTACAATACAGTGTTAAATATCAGAAGCAACTCCACACTATGAACAATAATATCTTAATCAGCATTCAACTCGATACAGACCTCGTTGTCACAGAGCTGCCTCGTATAGGAATGCAAAAATATTATATAATAGCAGTGGCGTTTGGTAATTTTAAAATAAAATGCAGCTTAATTTAACATAATAAATTAAAGGCGTGTATAAAATCAGCTGTCTTCTGTCTAATCTGTATACAGTATACAGAACATATCTGCGTGGTATGTGAAGCAGAAAGATAAACTGTGCGTGTATTGTGTTTATAAGAACCAAAACATTTGGAAAATTTTCTCTCCGAAATAAGCTCGCACAGAGCAGTGATCAGAAAACTACTTGCAGTACTGTACTTAAAAGGGGGGTTTATCGCAAATAAAAGAAAACGTCCATTAACTTCGCTAAACCAATCAACAACTTAACCGTTTTTTGTCCGAATATCTCTGTCTGTGTCTCTCTTCCCACCCTGATATTTACAACAGGATTAAACTAGGTTGAGACAGATTATAGTTTTAGGTCATCCCAGAGCTACAAATCAAAATTAAGAGACGGTACTTGACAAGTTTTCGGAAGCGCAACCTGCCAATGACGACCGTATGTCAGCAATTTCTTAACATGCATGAACACCTGATTTCAGCCAAAACCAGTAGAAGCTTGAAAGAAAACGAACTAATACCAAGCAGACTTGCAATCGGTCTCAGATACACCGAGTTTAACGACTGCATTTTATACATGATCATAGGGGATTGGAGAAATGAACAGGCGCTGTGTTTCTGTTCAAGATGAATCACCTGATGAACCTGATGGACGTGAAAGTATATTGAGACACAGCATTTTAATAGTGCTGCATTTCCGAAAGTTACCATGTTAGAGGGATGGTTGGTTGAAGAGCTTTTATGGGTTCTCGTACTGAGTTTTGCTACAGAAATGAAGTATGACAGGTTAAGCTAAGTTCTGCTACTCATGTTGTAGCATTTGACCCATTTACAGACGATAATTGTTTTAATGAACGACAGCGAATGCCTATAGTTATTAATGTCGTCAAAAATTATTTCCTAGAAGTGAGCATCCATGTTTCATCAATTCTATTGAACATGTATGGGACATGGAATGACGTGTTAAGAAAAGACTGCTGTTACCATAAACCTTACAGCAGTTAAGAAGACCTCTTGAAGAATGGCGGCATATTGCTCTAGAAGCCATTGCTAACCTGAACAAAAGCACATCAAGAAGTATGAATGTAGTTGTTCAAGCCATAGGAACTAACACCCATTATAAAATTGCATTTTTGTTGTTTCAAACACGAAAAATTGTGACTAGAGGCAAAACCAAGTTAGCCATTGGCTTCCATCCTGTGTAAGTTAACTGACCAGAGCTAAGTCTGAATTAATATTTGTTGTAATTTAATGCAATTTATGGTTCTTAATAAAACAATTTTGTTGCTATGTGCATTCTTTACTATACAAAAACAAGAATAAAATATAACGTATAATCAAATATATCAGAAATACGTCACACTTCTGGGTAACCCCGCATGTACCTTGAAAATGTGATAGTTTATTTGATCCTTAGAACCATTTTGTGGGAAATAAAAATTTTCTAATGCCTACATTTCTACGTACAGGGCAGTTTTTGATGTGGGGTTTGGGGAAGGAATCTTCATTTTCAAGTTTGGTATTTAAACGAAATTTTGTTGTTTTGTATACTGTTTACATACACACGTACACAGAGAGAGGCATTTCAGTAATTTGTTTTATTCGTGTAGTCTAAGAAGGTGTATTTCTAGTGAAATTACCATATCGATTTTCTACGTGCAGTTACAGTACGTCTTTTGTTTACTGTACGTGGTAGACAAGGTAAACTTGGACATTTTAGGTTTAAAATCCTGAAAGTGCTTAAAAAGTACAAAAATAATGTTGCTTCTTTACACTTTGAATCCGTTGTTTGCGTTTGACCCCAAAGCAAATATTGTTTACAGTTCTTATAGTGTTCTTCAGGATTTATAAAGAAGAAAAAATGTTAAAAGAACTGTTGAAATGTTTATATTTTGTGTGAAAGTGTGTGTATAGAGTGGGCTGTAAGTGTTGAGTGCATAAAAAAACGGTTGCTAAGGAACCTGAATCAACTTCCATTAGACGCTTGATAGAAGGAAGATTAGTGGTTGCGTAAGTCGATGTGTTTAAAAAAGTTATTGTGAAAGATTGTGATGTCACAGTGTTTATTTAGCGTTTCAATTAAATAATCAACTACAAAGAAATTTAAGTGTTATTATTTTAGTAAACTGAGAATAAGATAATGCATCAATCCGAGATCGCAACCCGGAAATAAGATTTCTAGTGCACCGATTGGATAGAACCTGGGTAAATGTCAAATTCTTTATCAATCCGTCACACCTACAAAAAGTAAACATCACACAACACAACGGGATCAAAATTATCAAAATAAATTAAAATATAAAATTATTTATTACAAAATCTCGACGCCAACATCGCAGCAAACTTCAAATCTTAATTTCATTACTTCTTAAGGCAATTAGCACCACATTCATGATGCTTTGGGTTACAGTTACAATAAGTCAGCCTGTCTCCACGTAACTCATTCTATAAATAACGATGTTAATTAACTGTATTCAGCTCTTGATGAAGTTATTCCACAAACTTCCAGCGCAATGATTCACAACTCAATTGCTAATTACAACTAACACAAAGGAAACCTATAAAGTGGTTTGTAAACAACGGCTTCGAGATAGACAGAACGTACAGATAAGCAATAATGTCATTTATGTAAGATACGTAACGAACTATTGAAGAAAAATGAAACTAGATGAATTTAAAAATAATACCAAACTTTATTCTTTCCAACAAATTAAAACTCCAATAAACGAAATTCCAACTAAAAGTAATAATATTGTCAGTTCAGTATTAAAATTAAATATTATTTAGAAATTGTATTAATTTATGTGAAAAGAACACAAAATACATACACTAAGAAATACAAACCATTTAAGGGAAGTGTTATACTGTGTTATCGTCCCTGAAAATGTAGCCAAGCCAAGCATTATGCTTTTTAAAAAACGTTAAAAATCTTTACATTGTTTTTAAATTTACAGCATTAGTTCTACTGTATCAATGTCACAAAACAAGCTAGTCTTTATTAACACCATTATTTGCCAAAATATGTTAAACCGTATAGCATTTTATTTCTTTTCTGCAGTAATGCTATGGTTTTAGATTTTTTGAAAACAAAGTTGAAGTGTAAAATCGTTGTGTTGTACAGCCTTCTGAATTTGGCATCCTTTTTACCTTGTTTTATTAATTATTATTTTATCATACTTTATTATAAAGTTATTTTTTCTTCTATAATATTATATATAATATTTGTGATATAAATTTTTATGCTTTACTATAACAGAAATGTATTTCATAAATAAATTGATTCTGCATGTTTCAATTGTTTTACATCATTGTAAATTCTTGACATTCTTTCTTGGCCAAATAGCGATCTGAAAATACGTTTTTTGGATGGAGAGAGATTCTGTAACAAGATACAGGTAGCATTTAACTTCAAAATTGCTGAAAGTCACATCACATTCAAATATATTTTATGGCTTATTTTAATACGTGATCCATAAACTTAGTCCTCCATAGATTTAGTGTTAAATTTGAAAATAGTAATCACTTCTTATGTCCACTATTTCGGTTTTGCAACAGGTGATGAAATTCATATAAATGCTTTGAAATTGGACCAATCTTGCCAGTTCTATTTTTTCATAATATCATTTTGACATGAAATTTGTTTCTTAGGGTCTTCTAATCCTTATCCCATAAATTGTTTTGACAAACTATCTGATATACAACCAACATTCCGAATTAGAAATTCACTACCTACTGTCAGTTTTTATGTATTTGTATTTTATAGATGTATTTGGATGTGATATATATTTTCATTTTGCTTATAAAATAGGTAATCAAAATAAATTGAAGCACTCAGATTAAGAAGTTGATAAGTCAATGTTTTTTAGAAAACCTGTTAAAAATACCATAAGCACTCTGAATACCAGTTCTGTAATAGTGCTAAAAGATTTGGAGACCAGAAGATGTTAGGTCGAACATATTATGACCCTGGCACGTTGAATGGGCATCAATTTCAGAAATAAGTTAAGTCAGCCTTTTACGAGTTAGATGTTAAGTCAAGTAGTTGTCGCATTAGCCGTTTGGTGATGCAACTACACTGTGGCACCCGAGCTTGATATCAGCTGCTGATACATTTTAGATTAGACATTTAGACATTTTTAGACGTATCTCAAGTGAACTTTCAGAAAGTTTATCTCTAATTCCCAATACCACGCCACTCTTTCGTGCCTATTGACAGAATTTTTGGCAATATTGAGAAGAAGAAACAATCAATGGATAAAGTCTTAGTCCCTTCCACATGGGTGAAACTGATCAAAGATTCACTACAGAAGAAGCCCATTGATGTTGTCCTTGTCAAACGTCCACTGACCGATAACGGGGAACATGATGGCACTCCAGTTGTTGAAGTTGTTGACTTCAAAGGTGCCCTTGACCATGTCCTTGTAAGAAGTATTCCTGAATTTACTTTAAATCCGGGATGTGTATTTTCAAAAAGGTTGTGTACCAGAAGTTCGTCACACAATGTCTTTCTCACTTTATCGTCCCCAGTCTCTTTTGAGGAGAGTAGTGAGGTTTCAAGTCTTACACAAGACATGTGATAGTGCTAAAACACACCAGATAGACTTCGGAAGATTAAGAAGGCAAAATACTACGACGTTCGTTCACTACTGGAACATGTCACTCCGCCAGAAGGTACCGCAATTTATGACACAAAGACATATGTAAGTGATGTAGAAGATGATGTAGTAGAGATGGAGTGATGTTTTGATGACATTGTTGTATGTAAAACCATGAAGTGTATATTGGATTAGTCCATAGTAGAGATGCATTGGTGAAAATAAAGTAATAGTCTATCCATTGATACATACCTGTCATAATATTGTATAATGGAAAAATCAGAGGTTGTTAACTCAAGTGACTTAACAACTTTTGATCCATTTTAAGTTTACAGTTAAGTGCTAATAGTAAAATATCCTGTCACACATGCTACATATATCAAACTCTGACAAACACTTCAACACAGTACTCTGTACCTCCAAACGGACCCATCACATAAAATTCTGTCATTTGTGTTACTATTTTGGTATTTAAAATTACTTTTGAAAACTTTCTCTCCTGCACAATTTTGAAACAGTGACTTTAGCAACTTCTGCTTCTTACCGCTTCAATTTAACTTCAACTTGAAGATGAAAACTATTTGCAACACTTTCATGAACTATTCTACTTTGGGAGTGGAAACAGGGCACAAAATATTTCTTTCTTGGGGGTTAAGGTCAGATAATTATAATTTTATCATTTTCAGCAATGCTAACATAATAGCATGTTCAGATTTATATTTATAGTGTTAAAGCCTTAAAAGTACGCATATTCCAATATAACGGCGTTAGATTAAGGAAACGCTTCTTCCAACAAAACATCTAAATCTCCAGGAAGAAAAGCTATTATTTTATTTGTGAGAGGAGGAAGAACACCTACCCTAAGAACTTCTTGTAAACACTTCCTTCGCCTTAACACTTTTCATATATAGTGGTCTATGATGCAATGCGTTCGTCATATTGTGGGGCCATGGAACGCGTATATGCATGCTCCGTACATTGTCAGTTACTAAAATTCATGGGTTACATATTTACCAGTGGTAGTATCATGGAGTAATCTTATCATAAATTGTGTTTAAGGTGCTGTTCATCTGTAAAAATAGACTTCTATCTTTAGATAAAATTTCCATTCTCACATATAAGTTCTTTGTGTGATTTTCATAATGTCTGCTCTTGTATCGTCCTTAAGTTCGTCTATGGTGTGAAACTATTTATATAACTTCAACAAAAATATTATAGACAGTTTCTAAATTGCAAGTATAGATATTCAATTATGAGAAACGTTTTATTTGGCCATATAACTTGTCAAAGTTATAGCGCATAATTGATTTTAAATATTTCTTATTTACATAATTTTAATTTATTGGCCAGTAGATTTATGCCGCATCTGGATTCCAATTTGGGGCTCTACGTTCCTGGCTTAGCTTCGGGCATATCTATAGGAGGTGATATATATTTTGGTCAACCCCATCGGGCGGTTCTTCAGGATTTTCTGAAGTTTTGAATCTGGTGTAATAACTCCTGGCTTTTTTGCAGTTATAATGACTGAGATTTTTTGTTAGAGCTATGTTTAGCTTCAATGTCTTGGAGTAGTAGACATAACTTCTTGGTAATTGATCTCTTGGTTGAATTTGACAATTCTTGTTGCAACTACGAAGCCTTTCTTCTCTTGTATTGTACTCTTTACAATTTTGTTGCAAATTATATTGTTGTATCTTTTCTTTCGGTTGTTTCTTTGGCATGGGACCGTTTGTTTCCATATATGCCTACATAAACTTTTGTTCATTTAAAATAAATACCTAATCAACGATCACTTAGCTGACTTCCCGTTTGATCTCTTTTGCAGTTCATATTCGTTAACCAACGATAAGAAGTGCATTAGAATGATCTTCAGAACCAAGTCAACCAAGTGTATGGGCCCATCAACATAAACAAGAGCTGAGGCAGAGGAATCAAAACTGCAAGAGGGCAAAAGCGGTTCAAAGAAGGCCAGTATCACTTCAATAGGAAAGGTGGTGGCTGCCTTTCTCTAGAATATCTATAGAGTGGTATTAGTCGAGGAAAATCACGACACAATACTACACAGTTGTAGGTTTTCTTTACTTGTTTCAATCCACACTTACGTTGTGATCGCAAAGGTTATTTGAACTGCTGCAACATCACCATATTCACCAGGTTGACATTCAGTAAGCTGTTTCTCTGCTCAAGAAATGAAGGCATAACTGAAGAGACAGAAATTTATCCCAATTCGAAATTCAAGAATAACTCAAGATATAAAATAAGTTAAACGATATTGTTCGCTCAAGTACACAGTGCTGAAAGGTGTTATGTTGATAGTCCTGTGTTTTCTTTCTCAGGCCGAGAAGTTCCCAAACAATCCTCGGTCACCTTTTATGGCAGCTGCTGATTATCTATTGTTTTGCATCATAAAGCATCACTACGGTCGCGGCAAAGTGTGGCACTTGTTATTTATTCTTCAATTGTTTTAAAATGCCTGATGGAAAGGAGAAATCTCAACTGTCTCGTCACATAACGATGTTAAAATTAATTGAAACACACGGAACTGCACAATCTAACTTCAGAAAAGTTCCAATTTAGATTTATCTAAAGAAATGTCAAGCAACAAGGACTTTGTTATCAAAGTAAAAGAATAACAAATACAATTACTTGCAATATTTACGAAGAACAGAAAATGCAGAGCCCTTCGCTATAATCCTGAGGGGGGGGGGGAAGGTTTGCGAGAAAGTGAAGTTTAAATTTGAGGGCGTCTATTAATAAGCATGACCTCTTTTTTAATTTCAATCCATTTGAATTTTAAATGCACGTAGGAAAAACTAAATGTTTAGAATGTATATTGTTTTAATAAAAAGAATTAAATGTTTAGCTTTTTGCAAGAAAGGTCTGGACGATTTTTATTTCTAAAAAAAAAGGCAATCGATGCCCTCCACAGTATTGTAATGTTTTAAACAGCAAACAAAAATATCGGCTAAAATGCTATATTATTTACTGTTGTGAGGTCGCAGATATATTGATAGCGTTATTACAGGATGTTCATGTCTTACATTAAACACTGTTTTTCCATGTTTTAATATGAAAAAAGTGTGGATATTTCGGGAAAAGGGTCTTTTAAGCTGATCTGCTAGCGCGAATATTTTAGAAATACAGTCCTTAGTTACGTCTTCGTTTTCCGAGAATCAGGGGCCGCTACTGCCCGTGAAATTTTTACAGAATATTCAAGTAAAACGCATTCATAGAGTAGTCAATAAATACGACGATTTATTGTAAAAGCATTCCCAGACTATCTGTTACATTATATCATTTCTTAAAAAGGAAATTTGTAACATATAAATACAAAATTACTTCATTGTAAATACATACATAGCACTCCTAAAAATTTGTGACAGTAACATCTGCGGTAGCTATATTTCAGGATAGTATTTCATACAAAGCTACCTTCTACTGTTTCTTGTAAGATTGTAATCGAGAGCTTCACATATATCAAAATATATTTTTTGTGGGTGTACTTTCCTTCAAAGAAACATTTAAAAAAATAAGAGCCACTTTAATTCTTAAAGTACATATCATTCAGCATGATTATAAGTTGCGCAAATTAAATACATGTAAAGAATATAAAAATTAAAACAAACAGAATAAAAGATTTTGCTTGAAATGTTTCTTTAGGTGTTCTGCGACACCTTTATAGAAGATTCCTATTTATTAAACGCTGCAACGAAAAGTTATTAAAATCTGATATGCCCTCTTTTTGAATGTATTTGAGCAAAGCATGCCTTATATTTCTAAAACTGGATCTTTATAGTACAATTGTTAGTACAATTGTTATATAAGAATTTCACCGAATACAACGTTCTTCCTGGAATCTCGTGTATCTGATATTGCCAAATGTTTTTCATACATGTATTACTTTAATAAATAACATAGATAATAATATAACAGAAATGAAACAATATGAAATAAACCTTATTATAGTATGATATTAATTTAAGTGTGCCCTAATATCAGACCATTCTCTTTGAGCATCTGAAACATCTGAACATCTGAAACTCATTTTAATGCTGAGTGACAATTTATTGGCTAATCTGACTAAACAACTGAAAAATGTCATCAAGCTATGTGTCTTTTAGAAAAAAAAAATCTTTAAGATCAATCCGGAGGGGAAAAAATGAAAGAGTGAGATCCGAAGATTTTGATGCCCACTCAACTGGTTCCTTTCCTCCGATTCACGGATTTAGTAATTCTTTCTTTAAAAACTCCAGCACAAGACATAGTTACATCTTCTTAAAAATATAGTTATTTATCATCCTGCTTTACAGCTATACTGCTTTTTTCCACCCATATACAAGCTAAATGTCATGGATTTCATTGTAAAAAATATAACACTCCGTAACTAATAATTGAGTTATACATATGTATTCAAAACTATTTAAATTTGACTTTAAAGATGTTAAATATTGCTTCATGCAGGTCCGTCTTCTTGGACAAGCTAATTTTTTCTTTTGATATTACTTTCTCAGTTCCAGGAAACCTACTTATTTCCTAATGACTTAGAAATATTTATAAATACTACAAAAATGATAATTTAAGACCAGTAAAAAGTGTCTATCTGAAAAAATTAAGCTAAACAAACTTGTAATTCAGATTAAATTAATGTTTACTTTTTAATCTAAGTCTTAATTCACATGTTTCCGAAATAACTCTTTGGATATATGTTTTCATATTGACTGAAATATAAGCTGGAAATATCTCATTATTTTTAAAACGTATTAAAACAGTTATATTAAATTACGCTCTTAATAAAATTAATGATAAGGAGTTTTGCTGAGATCATATTTAGGCAATAGATTTTTTAGAAAAATAAAAATGATATAATGTTATACAAATATAACAATTTGTAACAAAAACTTCACATATCTTAAGAAAATAAAGTTAATTCTTCTCTCTAATTGAAATCGATTTCACGAAATCTTGTCCGTGTTGTCGGTTAGAAGAATTAATATCATTCTATTAAGATAAGTGAAATTTTTGTTACAAATTGTTATATTTCTAAAATATTCATTGCTTCACTGTAGCTAGCTTCATTTTCTACGTAATGATATAATGTTTCTTAGAAGGCCTTGACAAATTTTAATTTCCAGCCATTCTTTATTCAACATTGCAGACTTCACCTTCTTGTATAATTATATTAAACTGCCTTATACCTTGAGGGAAGAAAATATATAAATATACAACATATAATTCTATTGACAGTTAGCAAACGAGGATCTCAAACTACATGTCTGCCTGAACACATAGTAACTATAGTAAGATACAAAATAAATCAGTTAATAGTTTACCTGAACGTTTTTTCAACTTTTTATTGTTAAACAAAAATGCTGAGTATGTTACCAACATCCCCTTTATAAGGTCATAAATTTAAATTTTTTTGGAAGAAACTTATTCATATTTATGTTGAGAACATCATTCATCGTTCATCCATCATACTCATTTTGTGTCTTCTATATATTTTTACTATCAAAGACTTCTTTCTTCATTTAAGGAACAATTCAAACTTATTCGAAACATATTCTAGACACTGATATATTTTTAATTTGCTAACGTTTTAAAGTTGTTCATTTGCACATTTAATTTTTAGTTGATAAGGCTTACGGTAACTCCTAGAGCAGGTGATTTCACCTGAATTTTTTGAGATATGTGAGGTTTTTTATATGCAGCAGTTTCTATTAAGCGAAAATAAACATGTATCCATCAACTATAGAACTTATTTACACATCTGCTAACCGTCGACAGAGAATATTCTGCAGTTTATTGTTTTCGTTTGTAAAATTAGAAATGCATTTGTGGTTAAATACAAAATAATAAAAAAATACTTAACTAAACACTGTTTAGCCATTCTAATACACTAAATAAAATTGCAATGAACATAACCAGGATCAGAATTTTATAGGCAACTTTGATATTTCTTAGCTAAAGTTTCTTTAAATGTATTTTAAGACAATTCTATTATTTTTTTATTTCTCTAGATATAATGTTATCAGTAGAGCTTGAAATTTACCAATTTAGCTATTTTGTTTCTTTGTTTAGAACCTTGGACTTCGTATATAGCTATAAATAAGTTTCGTGCTTATTGAAGTAAAGTAGAGAAATAAAGAAAATTGAAAAACTCTCAGATACTATGCGAAAAAAAGAGGATAAATTTTCATGGCCATCTTCTCAGAATGAGCTCTAGCAGATTAACTAAACTAATCTTTGATTTCTTCCCTAGCCGTAAAACAAAACCTAACTGGTTTAAATAAACTGAAAAATACGTAGCAGAATTAAAAATCACAGAAAATTCATTACTTGACGGGAAAGAAATAACTAAAAATGAAAATATAAGGTTCAAAGATAAATCTACATTAAAATCCAAACCCATATCTCGGCAGAAGAAAGGAAAACAGGATAAGATAGAATGAAGAAATACTGGGAACTAAGAAAAGATCAGCACATAGGGAATTGATTGATTCAACGTACCCCAAAAAGGGTGAAACAAAAAGAAGAAGTAAAGTAGACTACCTTTATGGAGTCTATAATTATCTGGTTTGTCAGTGCTGCCTATTGTTAGCTTAAGAGTGCGTTTTTTTTTAAATAATGTTAACTTTTATCAATATTTCTCTAATGCAATTTCATTATTTGTGTTATAACACTTGTTAATTAGATAGTGACATCTCTTAACACTAGGTTAACCTGTATCAAAAATTAATATTTCGTGCTCTCAGCCAAATAGCCATGTTCATATCTGTCTATGGAAGTTCTTAATACTGGCATTCTTTTTCCAATGTCAGCAATTTTATTGTTAATAGAATAGCGTCTACTTACACAAAGCTTAAGGTAAATAATCAACTACAAAAACTGTTGGTTTATAGTTTACAAATTATTTATTTTAGTATTAACCGATTACCTTGTTCATTAATATTATAACTTCATTGATATTTACTTCTTAGCTAGGTAAAAACATCGCATTGACCTAAAAATGCTAATATACTTATATTTAATTTAATATGCAACAATACCTAATTATTAACAGACTAATTTAATGCATAGCAGAGTCAAAAATAATTACAAACTAGCCTTGTAAGCTGTATTAAACATTAAACATTGATACCATGAGAAATGCTCAGTAATCAATGCAAATTTAAAGCAATAACACTCCATTAAGAAAATACTATAATTTAGTATTTGATATAGGTATTAACGCGACACGAAGAGGAGAGCTTTGATTTCTGCGAGTGGATAATGGAAGTTTGTCTACTTGTATAATACATAACTTTATCCTATAGATACGATAAATTAATATATGACATATATTCAGTTAATGATTTTACAAGACATAGTAATAAATTAAATAAGGAATAAGGCACTGAAATGCGGCGTGTTTATAAAATATGGTAGCTTATGTATGAATACTAATTTTGTTTTCATTGTTGCTGGTTCCCTTAAACTAGTCAAATGATATTTTAAATGAAGCAAAAGAAGCACTTGAAGCTATCAATGTGGAAACGAGTGTTTATATATAAATACTGGCAATGTTATTTCTTCTAATCAATTTGGAGGTTTTAACTTCTATGGAAATGTACAACAAGTTCACTTTCGTGTAGTAAAAGAATAAAAATATATGATGTTGCTGTTAAATGGCTATAGAACATGTGTAGTTATCAACCATTTATTTATTATTTAGTTTATCCTGACCGTTACCAGAGCAACGAGTGAATTTTGTTTATTTATCCCAGTCGTTGCCCTAATAACTATCATTATGATCTAAATTCCAAGTTTTCTTATGTCGTTTCTCTATAGCAACGATGTCTATTACAACTATCTGCAGAATAAAATGTGTTTTAATCAGCAATGAATAAACAAAAAATGTTCCAGCTCCAAAGCTTATTATTCCTAATAGAACTTATTTTTAATTAGCTGTAATACCAGTTTATTTTTTCCTTATTTTAAATTTGTATATATATATATACATATATACATATATATATATATATATATATATATATATATATATATATATATATATATATATATATATATTATATATTGCACCAGCTGTAGTTATAAGTCTTTCGCTGAGTTATATCTAAAGCAATTTACCAGCAATGCACCAGCATCTACACTCACTAATGTATTGCTTTCTTTCGTTCATTTTGAACAAAGATCTCATATTTAACATTTCAACTGAATACATTTCTAAGAATATTGTGTAAGAAGTTACAGCTTCAAAATAAGTATTAATACTAACAGAGAAGTATGAAAAGAACATATATTTGAAGACGTATTAAAATTGATTAACCTTTAATGCTTAAAATTATAAAAAACGTATCTTAATCTATATCAATAAACAACTACCCCTAGCTTTATTTCTCGTAATAATATTGCAGAAAATAATAGTTACAAAACAGTAACTTCAAGATGAAAGGTTATCCAAAAATAATTTTTGCAGAATTGAAACGTGTAGAGAATTTAACATACTCGAGAAACTTCTAAGTCATCAAGAAGATTTATAATTTATGATTAAATGTTACTGATATTATTATAGCTATTACTGTTACATATTTCGCTAATATTATACATTTTATGTTCAGCAATTCACATATTGATGTTAGTCTCACTCAAATTTTTGTGGCACTTTCTTCACGTTAAATTTTAACAAACAATTTCAGCATTTTTTGCATTTCGCAAAAAGATTATATTTTTAATAAAATATCTTACTATGAAGTTTTATATCTCCTAATTTTACTATGATTATATCCTTTGTGATACGTTCGTTGGCAATACCTGAATATCTATTTGTCATTTTGGATGCCCATCTTAACTCTTCTAAAACCAATAGCGAAAATGGCATTATAAGAAAAATCTGTAAGAAAATTGTAAGTTCCAGTGAATAAGTAGTGTACCATATGTTTATAATAGAAGCCTATCAGCTAGGTATGTTCTTAATTCTCCAAATTTATTAAAAAAAGATTTTCGCAAGTGAGCTTATAGATGTTTCAATATTTTCTGCCTTGAAATAAAAACGCCTTAACAGTTAATGTCTAAAGTTCAACATTTATTTTTATTAATCAATATAAAATTATAATAAATCAGATAATTTACATTAATAAAGGAACAGTTTTAAATTTTAAAACATAAATTTTCTTAATTAATTAGAGGCAACTGAAGAAATTCAATGCCATGGCCGGGATTTGAACCACGGAACTCCTGGTTTCCGTCAAGGGGTTAGAGCGACTGGACGGAAACCAGGAGATCCCTGGTTCAAATCCCGGCCATGTCATTGAATTTCTTCAGTTGGCTTCAATTAATTAAAAATCACCCATATACCGGAGTAATGTATTTAAAAGGGGTTAATTCTTTAATGATTAATTCAATATTAATTTACATTAAAAATAAATTTTCTTATTTTTTCACACTATCATCCAAAATAATAAAAACAAAAGTTAAATCAATAATGTGAAAAATCAATCACATACTGAGTCTTAATAAAGTATACTTAAACATGAGTTTCCCTAGAATTATAAGTGTTAATTTATAGTACGATAACTAATGACATAGTTTATGTATAAACAAATTTATCACAGTAAGAACCATCAATTTAACAAAGATCGGTCTGACATGTGCTTTATATCATTACTCAAACATCAATTACCTATCAATTACCTCATATAATAATCAAACCATAAAGGAAAAATATATATGCAGTATTGCGAATATTCCATAGAATAGGGCAATAAATTGTTTAGAACCAATGGTGCTCTAATCAACGAGGATAAAACACAAATTCTTATCTGCAAATTAAGTCGTGCAGTTTCCTTAGTATATCTATTATTCAGGATATTCATGTATCAGGTACTGTTATTGGCCTGGAATTATCTTGGAATTCACATCTAAATTAACAGATATGCTAGAGCCTTGTAACTGCTACAAAATGTATTCTCAAAGAATTTCAGGCAAGATTTAACATAATGAATAATCAGTAGAATAGGTATGAAAGGAAATTATAGTGGTTGGAGAGACTTATGTGACTGTATGCTTATATTTAAGTTTTATCATTAGGAAGTTCTGAATACTCCAACAGATTGCCTACGATTACTTTTGAAAGGCATTAGACATATTAAGGATGAAGGAGAATGCCCAATCAGACTGGCAATGTATACTACATTGTAAACAAAGGCATAGAGAAAACTAATTTGGCAACAAAAGTGGAATAGTTTTAAGAAGGGGAAAGAGATATTAATAATCAGAAAAGTTTTGTCTGCAAAAGGAGAAAATAACGTCTGTAATGTAGTTGATTACTTGGAGAAAATCGGAGAGAAATAATGAAGAATGATTAAGAATAACCTACAAGTAAGTTTGGAGAAATGGAACAATGGATATGAGAGAGCAGATGATTATTAATACTCCTAAAACCAGATATTGAGACCAAAATTTAAAGCATACAGTTAGGAAGTGTATATATTTGGTGGGAATAAGAAAGAAAGTTTGTTATTATTGGCTAGGAATGTTGTTAGTGGTAATGTATAGTGCGATCCATATAAACCTGAACCATTTCAATAGGCCATAACTTTTGAACCAATAATAGAACACATGTGCAACTTTGAGAGAATATAATACACAATTGGGAGATAACATTACACTGTTTACATCTCAGAGAAAATGTTGGAAGTGTCCTCCACCAGCATCTATACATGTTTGCACTCGTCTCACCATATTCTCTGAAGTTTTACGGAGAGTATCCTCGCCAATGTTACTTATTTCGGTTCGAATGGATTCCTTGAGAACATCAATTGTCCGTGGCCTATTCTTGTACATTCTATTTTTAGATACTCCCCACAAGAAAAAACCGGGTGAGGTTAGGTCAGGGGATCTGGAGTGCCACAGACTTTTGAAATTATTGGATTATTAAAGAAACTGGTTACAAGTTCCATGGTCTCATTAGATGTATGCCACGTCACTCCATCTTGCTGGAAATAACCTTCTCTCAATTCGATATCATCCAGCTGCTCCACAAATGTCTTGAAGATACCCATATAAACTTCAGTGTCTACAGTCGTATCAAAGAAAATGGACCAACGATCCATAGATGCTGGTAGAGGACACTTCCAACATTTTCTCTGAGATGTAAATAGTGTAATGTAATCTCCCAACTTTGTATTATATTCTCCCAAAGTTGTATCTGTGTCCTATTATTGGTTCAAATGTTATAGCTTATTGAAATGGTTCAGGCTTATATGGATCACACTATACTATGAATGTATGTATGAAGAAAGACGAAAAATATTTTTTCTATTCTATGATAACTTCCTGATTGATTCAGTGTTGTAAGATATCTAACATAAAGGTTCAATCGTGGAACAAGACATCACATACACACACGCGCGCGCACGCGTACACACACACACACACACACACACACACACACACACACACACACACACACACACACACACACACACACAATCAATAGATTATTATAAGGAAATTGCTGAAGGAAAAATTGCAGCATATAAAGTAATCACCCAGAGTAATTATACCTAATAAAGGATCTATCACAGGCACTGGTCAATCAGGAGAGCATTGTCAACCAAAAACGTTTATTTTAGAGCAATAAGCATTTAATTTAATGAAAATGAATAATAAACATGCACAAAATGTTCATTCCATCATCTTTTTAGGCCTTCTAAGTGAGAAGCTGTTAAATACCTCTACAAATTTCCAAAGTTCTTAAGCAATAATATGTTCAATATTGCTCAAGAAACAGAAACAGGTTCAAATTTGAAAACCCAAAAATATATATCTTACACTAAAAGTT